>QNQO01010270.1:0-166175 GCA_003290165.1 Berberis thunbergii
AAGCTCAAGAGTTTGCTCATCTGTTAAAGATTGCTCGCTCATTTAGAAGAGCAATAGCAATAGAGGCTTGGACAGACTTAATAATAATAATCTGCTTAGCTGGAAATGGTTGAAAGGTTTCCTTCCCACAACACACAAACTGAGAAATTGCAAATGCATCTCGTCCTCGATGTAACGTTGAAGAAGAAGATGACTATCATGCCTTTTTCACTTGTCATTATGTGCAATCAGTATGGATGCTCTCTAGTTGTTTAATTAGATGGGAATGTGTCCCCAAACAGTCACCCGGCCACTATGACCTTTAAATACATCCTTCAACAAGGTCTAATCCTAAATAAAAATTGTGATGTATGGCTTATTGCAATTATTTATGCTCTTCAGGAATCTAGGAATGCACTGATTTTTAATCATAAGGAGTTCACTCTTAGGCGTAAGAGTTATAAGATTATACAATACTCACATTAGTGGAAAGAAGCTTTTTCTCTCACCCGTCACAGGGAAATGGAAGAATCACCATGGACAGAAAACACAATGACCATCAATTCTAAATATCCAGTCCTCGACACCTCAGATTGGATTGGAATTTTATTTGCAATGGATTTTCTTCCATCATAATCAGGTTTTAGTTCTCACTTGGAAAGCTTTTGACAGTCACAATAATGTTTCAGATTCGGCCAAGGCCTTCAACTTCAAGCAGGATAGCCCAAGAGACATCAAAGAAGCAGCATGAAAGGTGGCTCTTGAAGTAGTGCTCGGCCATGCTCATCTTTCTTGCTGAACAAGATTTGGCTATTATCATCCTGCCCACATATTACACTTGCAAACAGCTTAGGATTACCTAATGAAGATTCCGTCTCATGTATTTATTTTGTTGGTAAAGCCGTCATCATATATTATTATTAAAATTAAAAAAAAAATTATTAAATGAAACAACAACAACCAAGGAATGTGATTTCGCGAAATTTTCTTTTTTTTTAAAACTTCGAAAAGAAAAATTATGAAATACAAAATCACAATATTTCGACGGGTTTTTCGTAAATTTCGTTGTTTTGCCCGAAATACAAAAAAAAAAAAAAAAAAAAAACAGTTTTTTGATAAAAACAAATTTCGATCCAAAATTTTTGACACTTTCTCTTGAGGTTGTTGCTGCTGATGAGAGAAGAAGATCGCTGGCTGCGATTTACTCCCTTCAATTAACTGCGAATTCATGAAGAAATTTGTCTCTTCTCTTCTGCGTCAACATCTTAGTTGTTGCGACTCTTTGGCTCTTGTTGCTAATCTGTTTGAAGAGGCAGATCGTGTGAAGAAAAAACAAGAAGAGAAAAGAAGGTATCTGTTTGAAGTGGAAAGTCTTTCCTTTTATAAGCACCCCTAATGGTTTTATAAAAGACACCACATAAGAGAGTATCAACCACCTATAACTATAAGGGCATGTTTGGTTACCCTTTGACCATTGTAATGTAATGGCTATTACAATGGTCAACTACATTCCTTTGTTTGGTGAAACAAAAATTTTCATTGTAATGGTAATCTCCATTACAGATTTGGTTGTAATGGCCATTCTTACCTCCCCCCTATGAATGGCCATTACCATTTCCATTGTAATGGTCAAAGTTATCTAATGACCATTTTTACCCTCCTCATCCTCCCCCATTTTAACTAAGTGAGGGTATTTTTGGAAATAGTATACATTACACTTACCATTTTAAAGTATACCAAACATACATATTTCATTAACATTTCATTCCCATTACATTACCATTCCTATTACCATTCTCATTTCCATCGAGTAACCAAACGAGCCCTAAAGAGAACCTGATACTGCGCTTATAGGATTTTCTAATTTATGTTAAATCATCAAATGATATTGGATGATACCCAAAATACTTTCCTTCTATTAGTTTTAAAAAAAAAAAAACAACCTGATTGCAGATTGGTATTTGGGCTTCATTAATGTGTTTAAAAATGTTATTTACTTTAAATTTTTTTTCACATATTTCATATACTCTCGAAATTTATTATATATTTTCCATGTATCTTTGAAATTTTTACATTTTTATTTACACACCGCAATATTTCTTAAAATCAAGATACCGAAATTAACTCGAAAAACGAAATCACAATCATTAACAACAACAACAACAAAATAATAATAATAATAATAATTGGTGATACATAAAAGTCACTAATAATAATAGTAAATTGGTGATACATAAAAGTCACACCACTGAGCCCGTACACCGTGTCATGATGATCTCGATGAACCACGAGTTTAAACAACAACCCAATACAGATCTAGCCCGAGTGGTTTTCAACCGCTCAACTTCAGCCCACTAGGCAGCCCGGACTCTCACAGCACGCTAGGTTCACACGTCTTCACAGCTATCCACGATCCCCCGTAAGCCCTTTCCAAGCAAGTATCTCGAGGATCTGCTTCGGATGGGCAACCACAACTGCTATTTGCTTCCAAACTGGGAAGTAAACACCAGAGTATCTTCCACATAGGGAAACTCCCTTCCACGAAATGCTCTTGGATTGTGAATTATCTCCCGTGGATCTAGGGGCACGGAGTTAACAGTGAACTTCCCTTTTACAGCATAACTTATAATTAGATAGGGGTCTCCACGAAGATCTTCTCCCTAATCTACGCCTACAATGGCCTGGTTAACCTAAGACTCCTTGCACTATAAATAAGACATGAGGTTGGTAAGCTAATGTACGCTAGAAATTATCTGTTACAACATTACACCTTCTTCAGATCATTGTCTGGCTTTAGCATCAAAGTGCCACCCCACGGTGGTCTGTGGCTCATATGTGTTATATGTGCAGGTCAAACAGGGAACGAAAATGACTGCATCAGTTTTAGCACCATCCGTGGGGACGACATAGTTCTTAATTCTAGACTAAGTGTTGTCTCCTACCAAAATCCAGATAGATGGTGACCACTGCGTCATGCGACGATGGAAAACCAGGGAAAATGTCAAACACTCGGGCGGTCCCTATACCATCTCTCCCAACAGTTCCTGCCGCACACGGGCATCTAGCTTACGCCCCAACGCCTACAGTAGTCGCGATGGACCCTCTGGCAAGTGAGTCAGGTCTACAAAAGAGGCTCAAAACTCCCTCACTATGAGAAAAGAGCCATCAAGAACCAGATACGAAGCGTCACCACTCGACAAAATACATATGCTTCATGGAAACGTATTCTGAATTCGAACTATCCAATAGATCTAGAAAAAAGGTTCCGCGCAGGATGAAGATTCAAGCTTATACGTGGTGAGCCATTCGCCGCAACATGAACAAAGGCGAGGCTCATCCGCGCCTATGACGTTCACACAGGAGGATCTCCAGGGCATACAACGCCTTCATAACGACACCCTAGTTGTAACAATGTCCTTCTCTGGCTGGGAGATAAGGAGGTATCTGATTGATAATGGGAGCTCGATGAATGTCATGTTCTTTCGCACGTTGCGCAACATGCAACTGGACAAAACGACATTGACCCCAGATAGTCGTCCGGTAACTGACTTCATTGGCGGAAAACATCTCCTGTTAGGAAAGATACAACTAGCGATAACAACAGGGGGAACGACCAACCCATAAGACCCTGTTTCAATAGTTCATTGTGATCGATACGCCTTCGGTGTACAACATGGTTCTAAGAAGACCCTGAATACATTAGATGGGGGTGACGGTCTCCACCCTATATCAATGCCTCAAGTATCCTACAAATCGAGCGATCGGTACGTTGAAAGGAGATCAGTCACTACCTAGGAATGTCAATACATGCAGTTTTGCCATCTGACAGATCTCGACTGGCTTAACCGTCTTTTCGCTCAATCCGAAGCCCAAAAGGAGAACAACTGGCATTGGGTGACGAGGCACTGATAAGCCCTCAGGGAAGGCCCAATGTCGGATAATCGGTAGAAGAAACCGTAACGGTCCACCTCGACAACCCTCGGAACAACAGGGTTTGTCATATCGGTTCCCCTAGACAAAGTAGTGACAGGGAACTTACGGAGTTGCTACGATGAAACCAGGACATCTTCGCATGGACTATGCAGGATATGGTAGGAATCAATCCATTGATAATCAAAGCCCAGACACTTGCTGATTTCATCGCCGAGTTTAATACCGAAGAAAAACCAAAGGCAGATCACCAACTCACGAAAATCAGATGAACAAACTTGGACCCTACGTTGCGACGGATCTTTGATTGACAACACAAGCGGGGCCGGTATCACACTCCGCTCCCACAACGGTTTCACCCTGGAAAAGGCAGTCAGATTCAGTTTTCCCGCTTCAAACAACAAGCCTGAATACGAAGCCCTCATGTAAAGCCTAAAATTACCTTTAGGAATTAGCATAGATCACCTAACAGTGTACAACGACTCAAGGCTAGTGGTCAACCAGGTCAAAGGAGATTTCAATAGTAAAGATCCACGCATGATAGCCAATCGCGACAAGGCACTTGGCATAATGGGCAAATTCAAGAGTTGTCAACTCACAAATTGCCCTCGAAACAAAAACCAAAGAGCCGATGAGCTAGCAAAAGAAGCCTCGACCTCCAATGACATCTCCAACAAACCTCATCAAATATCAAGAGGAATCGAGCCTCGACGAGGAAGAACACAGAGATATCTACGCCACAGAAACACAACCCGATTGGACGACTCCCATTCTAGAATATATAGTGTCTAGGACACTGTGGACAGAAAAGTTCGAAGCGCGGAAAATTAAAAACAAAGCAACAAAGTACATTCTCCTAAGCGACAAATTATACAATAGATCGATCACCGGACCACTACTCCGATGTCTATCACCCTGGAGGCTAGCCTAGTCTTGGGGACTCTTCACAGCGGCATATGCGAGAATCACCTAAGCGGAAAGAACACTCGCCCACAAAGCCCTGACTCTAGGATACTATTGGTCGACCATGCAACGGGATGCCAAGATACAGTCCGAAGTGCGACAAATGTTAAAGGTTCGCGTCGTACACTCATATGTCAGCCCAGTCACTAACTCCTATGACTAATCCTTGGTCATTCGCGCAATGGGGAATGAACATCGTCGGACCACTTTCGGCATTGGCTGGTAAAAATTTCCTTCTTGTAGTCCTCAACTGCTTCACCAAGTGGGTCGAGGCTGAGCCCCTATCCAAAATAGGGGATGTCCAAATCAAAAAAATCATATGGGTTGTTATCGTCTGCAGATTCAGCATCCCCAGGGTATTGTTCAACGACAACAAAACTCAGTTCGAAGGTAGCAAGGTCAAATAACTATGCAAAAGTCTAGGAATCGAGCATCACTTCTCTTACCAGGACACCCCAGGCCAGTAGCCAAGCAAAAGTTACCAACTGAACGATCCTAGAAGCCATCAAAAGAAAACTTGACGCGGCCAAAGGAAAATGAGTTTTAGAGCTACTAGGAATACTTTGGGCATATCAAACGACTAAAAGAATTTGTACCGAGGAAACACCCTTTGCCCTAGCATACAGGTTAGAAGCCCTGGTTTTGGTAGAACTTGATGTGCCAACCTTCCGGATGAAAGCTTTTAGACCAAACGGTAATGACGAAACCTTACGCGTGGGACTAGACTTCCTTGAAGAAAAACGGGACATAGCCTTCGCCAAGATAGTCGCCTACCAACAACGAATGGCGCAATATTATAACAAGAATGTCAAACCACGTGAATTCAAGGTGGAAAATTGGGTACTTAGGAAGACCCAGCAAAACACCAAAGAAGCCAGAGCGGAAAAGCTAAACCCGAATTGGGGAAGACCTTATAGAATTGCCAAGGTCAATAGGTCGGGGACGTACTAGCTGGAAGATGCCGATGGTGATGAGCTAAAACGACCATGGAATGTAAAACATCTCAAAAAATATTATCAATAAAATATTTTTGCTTTTATGAAAACTACCACTGTTGTCTGTTGCGACTCACGACAGACCCCCGGCTACGGCCAGACTCTAACACTTGCCCGAAGCCTAATCTACTATGTGCATATCACGATGGCAGAGGAAATGGGAGTCTAGTTAGTGCTTGTCCACTGATGACGATGACTCGCTAAGGGATCGTTGCTCTCACCGCAAACAATGATCGCCAAACTTGCCAAGTAAGCTTAGTCAGTTTGTGACTGATGACGATAGATTTTGGTACCCAATGCCTAATCTTCTTTGCATGAATCACGATGGCGGAGGAAGTGGGAGTATAGTCAGCGCTTGTACGCTGATGACGATAACTCGCCAAGGGATTATTGTTCTCACTACAGACAATGATCGCCGAACTTGCCAGGTAAGCTTAGTTAGTTTGCGATTGATGACGATTCCTACTGGTACCCAAAGCCTAATCCGCTATGTGCAGATCACATTGGCAGAGGAAGTGGGAGTCTAGTCATCGCTTGTTCGTTGATGACGACGACTCGCCAAGGGATCATTGCTCTTACCACAAACAATGATCACCGAACTTGCTAGGTAAGCTTAATCAGTTTGCGACTGATGACGATGACTTCTAGTGCCCAAAACTTAATCCGTTCTGCACGGATCACGATGGCAGAGAAAGTGGGAGTCTAGTCAGCGCTTGTCCACTGACGACGATGACTCGCCAAGGGATCATTGCTCTCATTGCAAACAATGATTGCAGAACTTGCCAGGTAAACTTAGTCGGTTCACGATTGATGACGACGCTTATGGTGCCCAAAGCCTAATCCGTTCTGCACGAATCACGATAGCGGAGGAAATGGGAGTCTAGTCAGCTCTTGTTCGTTGGTGATGACAACTCGCCAAGGGATCATTGCTCTCATTACAGACAATGACCGCTGAACTTCCCAGGCAAACCCACTCCGAACTGGTCACAACAGCCAAAGGAATGGAAGAGAAAGTCATCCCTAGTCCACCAATATTGAAGAGTCATTACATACGACGACTCTATGGACCACAAAGCAACAAAAACAGACACTACTATGCAGAGCAAAACAATATTTTCATTCAAAGAAAAACATATTTACATAATATCCGACCATAAATGAGCATTACAACAGATCTAAGGAGAATCATTTGTCTCGTCTATTAGCCTCACAACACCAGAACCTTCATCTCTATTGATTGACCCAATAGCAACCCTTTTATAACGGGCGAAGTCAAGATCAATATTGGGGTGTTCTCCCCTGATCAATTCCAGAAGCTCCAATCTGCCATGAATGACTTTCGACGAGATTTGCGGCATCTTGCCCGGCACATCGAAATCCACCGCGCCCAGCAAAGCCTTATAGTGCTAGCGCTCTTCTTCCAACAATCTCTCTGCCTCAAGGGTACGACGAAGCCCTTCGTCAACAGCGGCCTCCAACTATTGCCTCTCAATCACCTATACCGCTTCCGTTCACTTCATGTCAGCCTTTTGTTCGGAAGATCACCTATCCACAACAACATCCAGACGCTCCAGTTTGGCCTTGGTCTACCACAAGTCAGCACGAGTTGACATCAATTCAGATTCGTAACCCTCAACTGAGCCCTCATACCTTCAACGACTGAGTCAGAAATAAGGGTTGTGGCCTCCGCACCTTCGCGACCCGCGATAATACCGAAACCCTCCGTCTGATAAAGAGCGTCCGAGTACGACATCCGCAAGTCAGCAAAGGCCTTCTCCAAAATGAGAACCCTCCCACGAGCCTCAGGGTGCATTGAGACAAGCCCATGCGGCACTACGACACGAGCACTGAAAGGAGAGTCCTCTATGACAGAAGCCTGCCTCTTTCTCGGGACAACAATAGGAACACGTTTGCCTCCAACTTGACAAGCTTGGAAGGGTTAGGCGGGGCTAATCTTTTCTTCCCACTCGATGAGCAATCACTATTCAGCCGGAGAATCAGACACTAGGTGAGTCCAAAAGAACATTGCAGCAGCCTGCTGCACACGACATTGCCAGGCATCACAACTTCTTCAGCAGAAATCAAAGAAAGCTCAATGAACTTCTTCTCTATTTGCTTCTCTTCATCGCTGAGGGATGGAATAACGAACTTCCCTGAAACAAAGAAACTACGTCAGAATCACACAAGAAACACGAAAGGGTATGCATGCATTAGTTACCAAGGAACTCACCGAGGTCAAACTGAAAGTACATAGACATTCTACGACTCCTAATTATGAAGTAACCGGAGAGAACTACTGCTTCTCCAAGATTCAATACTGCCTACCGTCAGACGCAGACTAGAGGGACAAGTCAGCCTACAAATACCCCTGGTATCTAGATGAGCATCCGTCAAGTGATGAATCACCGGCGCAGTCAAACGAATGCCATAGTCATGGGCCCTCAAAAAAATCACGAACAATATTTTAAACCCGCTCGGTGCCATTTGAGCGGGAAGAATATGAAGATGGTAAAGAAGTGCCAGACGTCGTCCGACACCAGAAATCGAAGCCTGAACTCGAACATATCTCAGTGCAAACCCATGAGGAAGTATTGTGGGACCTAACACTCCAAACGTAGGAATCATCAAATCATCAGGGATATGATACAAGCCGCGAAGCCTGCTCAACTCAGATTCGTCAACCAGGCTGCCATCAAATAAATTCATACAACCAAGGGATAATGGATCTTGGGGAGTAATTTTGACACTGTTAGCCATTGGAAGAAAAAATATCACAAATTCGAAAAACAATGGAGAGCTCATCTTCAGAACAACAAATTTTTATAGGGAAGGCAAACCGAACTCTCCCTCCTCGAGCAGTCGCATTAAATATTATGCGTTGCTCGAAACTGAAGCTTCAATTACAATCATCATGACGGTACATGTATCCATTCAATGAGACAATGAGCCTACTAAACACCCCACTTACTCGGGGGGAGAAGCTGATGGTACATAAAAACGGTCACACCCCTGAGCCTTACACATGTCATGATGATTTCGAGGAACCACGGGTTCAAACAACAACCCAATATGGATCCAGCCCGAGTGGTTCTCAGCCTGCTCAACTTCAGCCCACTATGCAAGCCTGGACTCTCACAACACGCTAGGCCCATATGTCTCACAACTATCAACGATACATGTAAAGCCCTTTTCAGGCAAGTATCTCGAGGATCTGCTTCGGACGGGCAACCACAGCTGCTATTTGCTTTCAACTAGCAAGCAAACACCAAAGTATCTTCCACACAAGGAAACTCCCTTCCACAAAATGCTATCGGATTGAGAACTATCTCCCGTGTATCTAGGAGCACGGAGCTAATAGGAAACTTCTCTCCTACAGCACAACTCCTAATTAGAGAGGGGTCTCTACGAAGATCTTCTCCCTAATCTACTCCCACGATGGCCTGTTTACTACAAGACGCCTTGCACTATAAATAAGACATGAGGTTGGTAAGTTAAGGTACGCTACAAATTCCCTATTACAGCATTATACATTCCTCATATCCTTGTCTGACTTTAGGATCGGAGTGTCATCGGCCACCTCACGATGGTCTGTGGCTCACGTCTGCTACTTGTGCAAGTCAAACAGGTCAGAGCAAAGAGCGCATCAATAATAATAATAATCATCATCACAAGCTGGGATGGATGGATTCCATATAATAAGATTCCAAGCAACCTTTTAAACAAAAAATAAATAAATTCCAAGCAACCAAAAACAAGCCTTAACTGATCCGTGCATCCTTATCCGCTCAACAAGCATAAAATTAAAATTAACATTGATTAGGAAACACAACTTTACTACTCGAGTCCAAGGGGGACAATTGCCCCACCCCCCATCCCTCAATTTTGAAAATGTTTAACCGTGCATGATCTAAATGGGTCCCAATTGTTTCAAATTTGTTAAGATTGCCCCCCTTCTATTTATCACACTTTCCAAGTTGCCCCCTCAATTATGAAAATCCTTTGTAGTACAGTGTAAGTGAGTCCTAGTTGTTTAATATTTGTTAGATTGCTCCCTTCTATTTATCACACTTTTGAAATTGCCCCTTCAATTATGAAAATCTTTTGTAGTACATGGTGTAAGTGGGTCCTAATCATTTGGGATTTGTTAGATTGCCCCCTTATATTTATCAAACATTTTGCCAAGCCCCTCTTTTGCCTCATTTATCTAATACAATGTATCAAATAGTTATTACAGATACATTACATTATGTAGTTTTGTGCTTCATGTATATTGGTTTCCCTTGGTGACTAGCATAGATGGGTAACAATATTTTGATTGATTTTTCTTTGAATACAACAAGTTGGTTGAAAACCCATTGAATGTCTTCTGAAATATTCTTATAATACATCTTATAAAAAAAAATCCATCTATATCTTACTTTAAATCTCTAGCATCAATCTTGTTTTCAAATTAGATTCAATTAAAATTTCCAAACATTTGTAATGAATAACTTGATTGGTAGCTAAAATACACTAATCTTGAAATTAGAATAATATAAAACAATATAACTCATGATTCATGCAAATAAATGTTGTACAATATAACTCAAAACAGAAATTCTAGCTGGCCTGGGAAACCAGCCTGGTTTCCCGCTTTGGGGGGGGTAAAAATACATTTTTGCCCCCCCCCCCTTTAAACACACACTCCAAAAAGGTGTTTAAAGAGGGGGGGGGGCAAAATGTATTTTCACCCTCTCCTAGGCGGGAAACCAGGCTGGTATTCATGCAAATAAATGTTGTTAAGTTATTTTATGCTTTTTATCACCTTGCCTTCCCTTAATGAAATTCATGGCGAGTTATTCTACAGGGCCTGGGTAGACAGCCTGGTTTACTGAAGGTGTTTAAAGAGTCCCCCCCCCCACACACACACGAAGACTAATATCTCGCCGAAAGGTGGGAGGGGGTGCCGAGATTCTGGGCAGCGGGATCTTCCCGGAGCCTAGTGATGAGGTAGTCGGTGAACTACCCAAGGAGATTACAGATGTTCTTGAGGAGTTCAAGGACGTGATGCCGCCAGAGTTACCGAAGAAACTACCACCTAGGAGAGAGGTGGATCATCAGATTGAGTTGGAGCCTGGCACTAAGCCACCTGCAATGGTACCATACAGGATGGCACCTCCAGAGTTTTTAGAATTAAGGAAGCAACTCAAGGAGTCCGGTACCTTGGAGTACCCCTTATTTCGGTCCACTATTGAATTGATTCTTCAGGAAAGTCTTTCTCTCCGGAAGAAGTTTATTTTTCCTAGAAAAGAAGTCGGCTAGAACCTAGAACATTGGCTTTTCAAAAAATGTTTTTGACTTCAAAGGTCCACTGCAAGGGAAAAGTCTCTATTTTTTCTCTCTTGGATTTTCAGAATGGACTGTCTGGCAAACAAAAGAGACCGGATAGCCAGATCTGGAAGGGGCCTTCCCCTGACTGTGAGAAGGGATGAATGAAAGACTTCAGAGCTCAGTCACAGGACAGGGGAGCACCCTTCTGTGAAAAGACTTTTCTATTTGATTTTTAGCTCCCAACTGGCTGACATATTCACCAAAGGTTTAAGTCGATCTCAGTTTGAACTCCTTCGAGACAAGCTCACGGTTTGCGATAACCCTCGGATTGGGGGCACGCAACGCAGGTATTTATCGCTGCTTTCTATGTCATCTATATCGGACCTTACATCTTCACTTTTGGATATAGTGATCGCCTTCAAATAGTTTATGAAGAAAGTCTGAAAGTTGACGATGTCGATTGTAGATTCCGCAGCTGCCACCGTTGGAACCAATGAAGCAAATGATTGACCCATCATATCATCCGAAGAAACGAAAAATACCAAAAATTTCGTACCCCATTTCACTCAATCTCAAGCACCGCCAAGCTTTGCTCGAAAGTTTTCTAAGAAGGAGACAGTTCCTAGATCACCACATTTCTATCCATGTTGTAGGCGGCTTTTGCCCTTTGCAATCATTCAATTTTTTCTCCATTCAAAATAAGGGTGGTCGTAGATCAGTTTAGTTTAGTGAGAAGTTTTGGCTTTTGGCCGAAACGGTTGGTATGGCTGAGCGAAGCTTTGAGTCCTTTCCTCTCTAGATCTGACCTCGCCCAAAGGAAGATTTTTGATCCTTAAACCGAGTTTCACTCTGACTTTCGTAGGCCCAGGGATCACTTATTAGTCGAATGAGCCCCTCCCTCTGGCCTATCATTCATTGGTCGACCCGGCTGGCGGCGAGTCCGTCCAAGCTTCAGCAACTAATGCCCACCAACCAAGAAAACGGTAGCGCTAACGCGCAACGACTTTCGCGGTAGTACGCTCATCCGTTGCTTGTTTCCTAAAACACCTTTTTTCTTCTGTTTCCCTTGCCCAAGATGTTTCCGCGCCAGCTGTAGATCTAGCTTCGAAGAACCAGGTGATGCATGTCCCACCCATAAGGAAAATCTAATGTTTTGCAAAAAGGGAAGTTTCTCGTTTCTCTAATGAACTTGTCGTTTATTCCACCAACCAAGAAAACGGCAGCGCTAATGCGCAACGGCTTTCGTGGAAGACCTGGGCTCTTAACTATTTCGGTTTGGTTTTGTTTCATTTTTCTAAGAGCGATAAAACACTTTTTTTTAGGTCCCTAAACTCAATCAGCTTATTAAATCCGTTGCTTGTTCAGGTTCCGTCTGTTATTATCTCATTTGATCATCTAACTCCCCAACACAATCCGATGTTTGAAGGATATTACCATTATACGATAATATGGAACATTCGGGAAACAGTTTATCAGTTCTTTGGTTTAAGTTAAAGAAAGCTAGCAAAAAAATCAATTTTCGATTGGAGTCCCTTCCGATCTGATGATCCCATTTGATCCATGAAAATATGTCCTAGCTCTCAATCAAGCTCTCCGCGAACAATCGCTTTAAAGTAACGGTGGCTAATGCGCACTCACTAGAAAACATTCAAGACAGGGACTCCATTCTTTGGAGTAAGGGGAACCTTATCAGTAGGGGAAGAAATCAAAGTATGATTGGAAACAACGCGTTGAACGCCCAGAGTCGGCTTCAGCCAAATAGAAAGAATGGCAAACTTCATTACCATTCGATAAATCCCATCGGCTTCACTCCCCTTAATGCAAAAATGGCTTAAAAAGCTTCCTTCATTCGTCATCCCAAGAAGAAAGAATCTCCTTATTTCCAGCTGACCGAAGCTTATAAGCAGGAATCGGCCATTCAGTGTACCCCTTTATGAGCAGCAATCCTGGAAGGAATGCGGTCTTTCTTTGTGTCGCAAAAGTATACCACTATTGATGTATATAGGAGGTTCTGCAGTTGTGCATGACTGAAGGAAGAGAAATGGTTCTAAAAAGAATGGAACATATCTCCGAGCATTCTGGTTACGTTGAATTCTCCATGAAGATGCGGAGTCTTTCCCTTATCTTGGTAACTCTCTTTTTATTTCTCCTATGTCATTTATGAGATGATGAATCCTATCATTCTCCATAATCGAACCTGGCCGAGTCTGGGCCTATCATCAAATTAGCGAAACATGGGGAAAAGGGGGCTTTAATCCCTACGACAGAGAGGATATATTGGGATCAAGATCCTTAGCTATTCAGAAAGTGGAATCGGGGTTTAGGACCCTGCCTTATGAACAAGAGGCAGGTAAAGGTTTCGAGAAAGAAGCCCTTTGAAAGCTATACCTGATAGAGTTCTCAAATGAGATGAGAATTTGATTTTATCTCGGTAGCTATCTTTCTCACAAGCTGGCACCCCGCCGACCAAGATTTTTATGAAATACAATGCAGACGTCTGTACGCTTACTAGTTTGGTACCGGACTTGGGATGCATGGTCCCGGACTTGGATCTCAGTACAACCACAGTTCAGATCTTGCCTTACTTCTGATCGTGAACTCTGTATATGCTGCTACGTCAATCTTTGATGCGGGGCATCTTTTTGAATCTTAATTAAACCTGATTGCGTATCCCTATGGTGTATTAAGGTGTGTTTTCAATTCCTTATCTAAGGGGAGTTCTCCCAAAGCCATTGGATGATTGGGTTCCTAGCGATGTGCTCATTGAAAGCTGTTCCAGACCTTGACATATGAACAAGAAAGTTGTCCTTAACGGAAATAGGGATTGTGATCTCCTTTCAATCTCATCTTGCACGGTCGCAGGTCTTTTCATTTATCAAAAGATTGAAATAGGTACACGAACGAGATAGGCCAATCCACCACCAACAACGGAGCCTTGTGAGGATGCCATTTCTAAGATCGGTGCCGTGCTGCAGGTGGTGGCGAACAAAATGAGTAGAGTAGATTCCCGAGACCGCTGTCAGGCTTTTTTCAGTCTTTAAGTGGTCAAAGAAAAAAGCCAAAGTAAGCTATTAATGCAGTAGCTAATTCAGTCGAGTCTGTTGATTACGATTGCTAGAAAGCCAAGCTAGCCACCAACCATAAACAGAGCGAGTTTCCCGCCTAGGTGAACCCGAAGCTAGAGCACAGGTAGAGCCAGTTGAAGCATCCGAGCAAGTCAATCCAGTTGATTCTGGTGACCAAGAAGCAGGAGCAAGCATAAAGGTAATTGATTTTGCTGATGTCGAGTCAGTTTGAAAGCCAGTCCCCACAGGAGCATAAACAAAGTGATCCTCGTTTTGTGTTGTTGAGACATGCGCCTAAGGAGAAAGTCTTTGCAACCGAAGTGAGCCAAGGAACCGAGTCACGTGCCAACACTACTAATTGAGTGTCAGCATGTAGCTGTGCTGTCAGTAAGAAGGGAGCCAGCGCCTTTCGAAGCACTTTCTAGTGTGAACCACCAACCAAGAAAACGTATGCGTGTTAGCGCAACGGCTTTTGCGGTTGAGTACACTACATGAAACTCAAGTTCGGAACGGAACTTGAAGAGGCTTTTTGGCCATATCTTGCAGGTGACGACGACGTCAAGTTGGCGGCGAAGGAAGACTCGGCATTCAAGCGAGCCGCCCGGTGGTGTGGTACGTAGTGGTAATAGTACGCCCGGCCAAAACGGCTCCGAAACAAACAAAAGGTGCGTGCCGCACTCACGAGGGACTGCCAGTGATATACTGGAGGAAGGTGGGGATGACACACACACGCACGCACACAAAAGCAGCAAACCTGGGATGTCTAGAATTTGGCATTCTTGGCTCCTCCACTGACTCGAGTTGTGTGCTCTTGCTTCAACACCTTCTCTTGATGAGATTAAACTCATCATAATCAGCGAATGCATGGTAAACCATTTCAGAGAAATCACAGCCAATGTAAAAGAAGACCAAGGAGTTTATTGCTTTGTGGAATTACTTGTGCTTCACTTCCAGCCATTTGAAGACAGAGTACCCCACATCATCACACACAAACACAAATAACACATCCCACACATAGAGATATGTAGCATAACACACATTATTCATGTCCTTGTTGGCAACAACGATAACAACTAATACAGAAATTGGGCTCAGAATGAATGAACAAGAGTAAAGAAGAATCTTGAAGGATATACCTTGAAGGTCAAGGAAATCTAGGAAGTGAAGTATTACATGCCTTATAGCAGAGATGAGCCGGAATGGAGGGTTCGTTCTGGTGAAAAGAGGGAAAGAATCGAGTCTTTGATATCCAAGTTTGATTCTTTGCATATTTTTGCACCAGGATTGGCATGGAAGAATATTAACAGTACTCAATAAACAGTGAATATTTATATGATATTTTGATGATGTGCGATTTAGTACTAAAATCTAATGTCGAGAAATCATGTAGAACCACACAGAAAGGTAACAACCAAAAACATATTGTCATTCGCCAAATGCAACACAAAGATAGTTTGTTCAGTTTTGACACTTCAACTCAACTGAGAAAACTTTACCATGGAATGCCACCTTGGATGGATGATAACATGGGGTCTACTACATATTCTCGGTGGTTTGAAATTTGCATATCACAGAAACTATTGAATATTGCTGTAAGGGTACCTCAAAGAAAGCCTAATATTGCATACTCAATAGACTTGGGGATTGAGTTCAAATATAAGAAAAGGTCCTGAAAACCCTGTTCAAGTTTTTTGAAAAGTATAAAAACTGTCAAACAAAGATGCATACCATCTATTATGTCTCTCGATCAAAACTTCCATAACGCAGCTCTGCTAGAGGAGGGTGCAGCACTTGTAGTATCACACCTCGGCTCAGATTGCAGTAAACCGAGTGCACTGGTAGAGTTATGGGCTGATTCACATTGTGGTAGAGTTATGGGCTGATTCACATTGCAGTAAACAGAACGCATTAGTCACTGATTCGCAACTATAATAGTCATTGGTAGTTACCACCATATTTTTGTTGCTGTTGTCTTGCTCTCCTTGTAGTCCATCAAGTGATTGATGTACTAATGAATTGTATTCATATGCCAAGCCTTCCACCTCATTTGGGTTCTTGTATGGGTATGAGAATCCATTTGGCATCCCATGTGTGCCCTGCATCAGATGCTGGCTTGAACCCTCAGTTGGATTCATGTATGGATATGAGCCCTCATTAGAGTTCTTGTAAGGGTACGAGAATCCATTTGACATCCTATGTGCCCCCTCCATCATATGATGGCTTGGTACCTCAGTTGGGTTCATGTATGGATATGAGCCCTCATTTGGGTTACAGTATGGGTATGAGCATCCATTGGACATCCCACATACCAAAGTGCCCTGCATCAGATGACAGCTTGGCGCCTCGTTTGTTTTCTGGCATGCATATGACTCCTCATTTAGGTTCTTGTATGGGTATGAGCACCCATTTCCATTTGCAACGCCACCTACCAAAGTTCCCTGCATCAGATGATGACTTGGCACCTCACTTGAGTTCTGGTATGCATACAAGCCCTCATTTGGGTTCTGGTATGCATATGAGCCCTCATTTGGGTTCTTATATGGGGATAAGCATCCATTTGACATCTCTTGCACCAAAGTGCCCTTCATCAGATGATGGTTTGGCACCTCATTTGTGTTCCGGTATGCATATGGGACCTCATTTGGGTTCTTGTATGGGGATAAGCATCCATTTAACATCCCTTGTACCAAAGTGCCCTGCATCAGATGATGGTTTGGCACCTCATTTGTGTTCTGGTATGCATATGGACCCTCATTTGGGTTCTTGTATGGGGATAAGCATCCATTTAACATCCCTTGTACCAAAGTGCCCTGCATCAGATGATGGCGTGGCACCTCATTTGTGTTCTGGTATGCATATGAGCCCTCATTTGAGTTATTGTATGAGGATAAGCATCCATTTGGCATCGCCTGCACCAAAGTGCCCTGCATCAGATGATGGCTTGGCCCCTCATTTGTGTTTGTGTATGGGTATGAGATTCCATTTGACATCCCGTGCACCAAAATGCTCTGCATCAGATGATGATAATCAATAAAGGACATGAAGAATCATTCCTTAAAATAAAAACTTAATTGGCTATTCAACTACCTTTTCCGACAGTGGGGACGGCTGGAGCAGATCCGCATGTGAAGAATATGTTCCATGTAAAGTTGGAAAACTCATGTAGGTTGCATTTGTTGTGCTGTTGAGGTGATCATCAATTGCTTTACCCCTAACAAATGTGTCAAATAGTTACATAGATAAAGATGGAGACATTCTAATGTATCTCAAAATCAAATTAACAAACTCTCCTGTAATAGAATCTACTGATACTTCTTTCCCATGTACGTCAATAGCATCTTTTCAGATTTATCAAATATAGGAATTTTCCCCCTACCTGAGAATATACTGGTTTGAGTCTGCAGACTCTTCAGAAATCTGATCCGCATCATTGGTTTGCTTCCAAGGTATCTGTGCAAAAACAGTGTCATCCATCTATATTAAGAAAATGAACTATTTGAATATTACTCAAGAAAATGAAAAAAAAACCTTGATGGCCTACTCTTTGACATTTCTGGCCAATTACTACCATTAAAAAAACCCCGAGGCCTACCTGAACATTCAGCATCATCGAGGCCTAAATTCGAAACCATGTTTAACAAATCTTAGGAGTTGGTTACACCCTTGCCATTTATCTCCTTAAAAATATTAGAGCTTCTGACTGATCCAAGCAATCTTCTCAGCTCTCTCTGGCAGGTCCAAGCTCATGTTACCAAGCGTTCTTTTAATATTGCAAGGTCTAAAGTATGAACCAACAGTTAACAAAGTTTCACTTGTTCAAATTATAGGGTAAATCCAGTCATGTGCAGAACTCATGTATTCTTCATTTTGCACGAGTGGGAAACAGGGATGGGTCAGGTGGCAGCTTCAGCTCTTCTGCGGATTGGTTCAGATCACACTCCTATTCTTTTTGGGAGAGGGAAAGTGACTCACAAGAAGCTCCCCTTCAAGTAGGACATAATGTGGTTTGAGAAGCCAGCTCTCATGGCTTTATTAAAGGAGTTGTGTGCCCTTATGTGTCTGTTGATTCTGCAAGCTCTAGGTTTCAGCCGAAGCTAAATTTACTAAAATCGATTTAAGAGGTTGGAGTAAAAATCGCAGTGGCAGGTTTGAACTTACCCAAAGGAGATTGGGGGGATGGAGGTGGAAGAGCTCTTTTTTAAGAAAACAAGTTCACGGACAGGGCATTCAAGAGAATGAAGGTTGATAACATTTTAAAATGGGAAGAGGTAAGATGGAAAGATCAAGGGTGTAAGGATTTACAGGAGGCAAGGACAATAAATAATTCCATGCTCTTGTGAATATGAAAAATGCATTAATGGTTTCTCAAAGCTTAACATAGATGGAAATTTGTTGAGGATAAAAGCTTTGCTCATAGGCACTTTGTGGAGTACTTTAGCAAGCTCTTTGAGATGTATAGTGTATGGAGGCCTACTCTGACTGATTGAATTTTAGTTTTGTCGAGAGTTCAGTGAAAGCAAAATTTTGGAAATATCGGGATAGTCGCGAAAGTGGAAAACCCTGGTCGTTTCTTTGGTTTTCTACAAAAGTCGGCATTTCTTGGGTAATATATTTATATAGAATTAGCATATTTATTAATATTTGGAGTATGAGTATTTTGGTAATATTAAGCCAATTCTATTATTCTTGTATTCGGGATTCCAATTAGGATTCTCATATTTGTTTCCAATTAGGTTTACAGTTTGATTTGGAAGGAATGTTAGTTGTAAATAAGGCATAGGCTGCCTATTTTAGTTGGTTGATTGACTAAAAGATATTTCGTTGTTAGTTATTTGGTTTATTGTTTATTTCGTTATTTCCGTTTATTGCACTTCATATATTTTCTTTGCAATTTCGTTTATTTTATTAGTTCGAATCTATCAATTGGTATTTAGAGCAGAAAGAATCTATTTCATTTTATTAAAAAAAAAATTCAAAGAAGATTAAATCATGATAGATGAAAATTTTGTGAAAAAAGATGCACCCGTTCTTCGCAAAATTGAAGGCACGATTGAGGGAAGTGTTTGCAGAATTTATGCCAGCGCTAGCAACAACTCTGGCAGCACCGTCGACGACGATGCCAAAGGCCAACAACCCCTCCCCGTTGTCAATCACTTCCCAGCCGCTGCCAATCACAAGTGCAAGCGACGTGTCACAGTCAGCCTTCAATGTCACCCCGTCGCAAGCCATGCCACAAGCATCGCCGCCTCTTCTCCACCAGGTCGATCGACGATCTCCTTCAGTCGAACGACACATTCAATCAACCTCCTGCCCATCCTCGACCAACGTTGACTACCACCTATCCAATTCGATCTCTCCTCTCTCTTCATTCGTCTCACTTGCACAACCCACTGCTGTACAGATGGCAAAACTGTCTACGTCAATTAGCGACCACCCCAACATGTTTGACCACATCAACATGCTCGACAACTTCCAGTCAATTGTCAGGCCGAGCCCCTATTCCATGTCGATCGAAAGCTTGATCGAGTCAGAACCTCACTCCTCCCTTGTTCGATCAACCTCCACAACCCATTTTTTTTGTTGATCGCACCATCCGTTGAACGTCCTCCGTCGAAACCCCCACCCCATACCCGTTTCCATCCGTCGGCGACACATTTGAAAATATCAACCCTCTCCTCCCTATTTCCTTCAAATTGGGAAAGAAAAAGAAAAAAATTTCTTCCCACAGTCCCTTCTCCAAATTTTAATACAACCCATCATCAAAATATTTTACTTAAGTCCTACAATTATTTACAACCCAACAACCTTCGGTACCACCCAATGCTACAAACCAGGCTATTTGCAAACGAATAAATGGATTTGTATTACCACATAATAGTATTGATGATCCAATTTAGGTCAATTTTATGGCACATTTAGAGACCAGTTTGCTCGCAACTTTCAACTTAGGCAGTGGATCAGTGTTCATATTGAATTTTATTTTGGGTGCAAAGTTCTTTGGGATGCCAACAATTATGCCAGTACAGTCAAAGATCGACTTCTACTAGGACACTTCACTGTGTGCTCTCTATTGTTGTTTGTGCTCGTATGACTTCTTTGGCTTCAAGCTCGAGATACAAACTTCTTCAACCCGGGGAGGTTGCTAGAATTAGCATATTTTTTATATTAAGAATATGAGTATTTTAGTAATATTAGACAATTCTATTATTTTTGTAATGAGGATTCCAATTAGGAGTCTCATATTTGTTTTCAATTAGGTTTTGGATTTAATTTGAAAGGTAGGTTAGATATAAATAAGACATAGGCTACCCATTGTTAGTTGGTTGATTGAATAAAAGTTATTTCATTATTAGTTTATTCGGTTTATCGTTTATTTAGTTATTTCTATTTATTGCACTTTGTTTATTTTATTAGTCCGTGTCTATCATATATATAGTTTTGTTGAGAGATCAATGGAAGGGGAATTTTAGAGACATTGGGATAGTTGCAAAAGTGGAAAAGCCCTGGTCATTTCTTTGGATCGGCATTTTTTGGGTAATATATATGTGTGTGTGCTTCTTTTTGATAATATAAATACCTGGGTACTCCAAGTTATTTGAAGAGGGGGCAGGATACTAACAGATTCCTGCAATTTGAGAACATATGAAATCAAAAGACTATTCATCTCTAAAGTATATGAAAATTTGTGGAGAACTCACCTGTAACTTTTCAAGACGTTGTAAGGCATTCATGATCAGAAGTTCCTGACGGTTAGCTTGATGCAATGTTGTGATGAACTGTGTTTGAGGTATGTAAAACCTACATCATTTTGACCAAAGAACACTGATTATTCAGGTTATCAAGCTAATCTTAATTTCAGCATTACATACTTGAGTACTGAGTATTGCACATGCATCATTATGTGTTTCTAATCTAAGGACAGTGGGTTTGTAAAATCTGTCAGTCTGTTTATTTCAAAATTTGACATGTAAGTAAAAAATCTGACACGCTGAAATCTTGAATGCGGCACAATCTCATACATGAGGCAGATTTCATCAGTTGGCTCCTGTACTTATCTGCAATTAATGCCTAGAAATATCTCCTCAGAAAACCATTGTTTACTTTTGACAATGACCAATTAAGAATACGAAAGTGAGTTCCATAATCAATAACAGACCATACACTAAAGATACAAATTTAAATTCATAAACCTTAGTTTTTCCTTGGTCTCCAAAATTTTCTGTCCGACTATGTGAATTTCTTTCAAAGCATCCTGAAAAGATGAAATTAGTACTTTAATGAATGCAAATCAACAAGGTAACAAAACTTAGCTTTGGTGCTTCAGAAAGATCATTAAAGTACCTCTCTTCTGTAATCAGTGTGGTGCCATTGTTTGTGGATGGATCATACACAGCAAAGAAAATTCAATGATAAGAAGTTAAGGACATTTCAGAACAAAGTTTTACTGCTCTCGTTATTGCAGACTAGTAAGATAAACAGATTCAGTGTTTGTAAAAATAAGTATTTGCTTTGAATGTTTGACAATGAAATTTTCTACATAAAGATGACAAGAGAAATATCTGGTATTCTTTATATCTAAACTGAATAAGTATTACCAACACTCTGGCAAAGTCTGGTTAGAACAGAAACGATTTTCAACAGAATAAAGAAGTTTCCCTTCTATTTGTATAAATGGAAAATGAATTGTATGGGCGAGAACCCTGTATGCCTATATAGGCTATATTTGATTGGTACATGGATATGTGAGAGAACCCTCCATGCCTTCGTATGAATCATTTGGAGAGGAACAACAAAATCTTAAAAAATATGGCCAAGAATGGAGATAGTTTGTGGGTGGAAGTCAAAGCTAACCTGTGGATTTGGGGGTACATATGGGTAATTTAAAGGAGTACACTACTCCTCTTGTATGTTTAAGTGGATAAACATTATGCATAATAGGATTACTTGATACATCATACTTGTAATGCATAATAGGATTACTTGATACGTCATACTTGTGATTTTGGCATAGCCTAATTAAAAACAATGTAAATAAATTCACAGGCTTAATTGGTGGAAAGCTAAAACACTTATTTTCTCCTTAATAAAGACAAAGCGGTTAGGTGAGATTAACTCCACACAAATTACTATTCAAACTACAGGCACACAATTTTGTAAATACAAACTTAATCTCAAGCAATAAGACTTAAAAAAAAATTGTTTAAGATATTTGGTATATGTTTGACAACCATATGTTGAGCTCTTCCCACATTGAAATGGTTTTAGTAGTAGATATGTCTCATATGTTCATATATATTGTAAAAGAGAGAAAGAGACAGACTTTGCAATTTCTTCTATCAATTCGCGTTCAGCCTTCAAACGGAGGAGCTCACTCTTTACATGCTGCACAGAAAGAAGGAAATAGCTTGCAACAGTAGTATTAATCCACAAAATGAGATTGTTGATTGAATGCTACACATGTTCCAACACAATCGAAAATATAACACAGGGATCCACAATTATTCAACATATAGGCACGTTACATAAAACTAAAAGAGATTTTTTAGGTTACATAAAATTATATTTCTATAGTTTTTTTAAGGCTTTGCTTTGCTAAAGAAATGAAAGTAGGCTGCCTCATACTATCTGATGCAAAACTTGTGAAGGCTTTAAAGTGATCTCGTTAAATATTTCTCATGTTATAAATTATTTTAACCATCCGTCATATGAATAGAACTATATAAGAACCAAAATAAACAAAACAAGAATCGTAATACAAAGCAGGAATTGAAATAAAACTACGATAAAAGTTTATTGAGAAACAAATAAGAAAATAACTATTCTTTTCAATCAATAACCAAGTATCAATGAACAATGCTTTGCCTCATTTATAGTATCCCCAACTTCTTTGGCAAGCTAACTAACCAAACCATAATTGGCTAATACTATGGACTTTACTCAATAAGCTAACTAACCTCACCTCAGTACTACTATGGACTTTACTTAATAGGCCCAATTACAATTAATATTACTATACTAATGTCATACTAATACCCGCCTACATCACATATATACTTAAAGCCTACTCAAGAAACGTGTCCAACACAGTTGTACTTCCACTGATGTGTTTGTTTCAAAGCAAATTCCAGCGAAAATATTCAAGAAGGTGAGAGAAAAAAGAGTGAGAGAAAAAATAATGAGGTTCAACATAACCTTAAACCTATTTATTCTCTCTAAATTAATGAGAGAATGAAGAATTTGAGGTTCAACATAACCTTAAACCTATTTATTTTATCTAAATTTTGGAATACTTTTTAAGAGGTAAGGAAGGGATGTTTTCCTTGGAAAACTAAAGAGATATATTGATGGTGTAAAGAGAAGAGAAGGGAGGGGAATGGGGAGCTGAAGAAGGAACAATACCTTCAACTTCATCCTTTCTCTGGAAAATGAGGAAATAGTCTTATTATGGGAAGGCAATGAATATTTGCAAAGGAAAACTAAAAAGGATATAATCATTTCACTCAAATGCTCAACTTCTTCCCCCTCTCTCCCTTTTTCCGCTTCTTTTTTTACCGTGTTTCCCGTTTTGGATTTTTTTTTTCTGTACAAAACTATACATGCATCATTAGTGTAAAAACTAAGAAAAAACAAGGAAATTTATACTGGGTCATTAGTGTAGGTTCAACATGCGTCAAACAAGTACTACATTTTCTTTGCCACATTGTCTATAAAATGGTCAACGAAAATTTTAAACCATATTTGTCAGTACGATACAGCCAAAAAGGCTTCTTCCAAACGAATGGATTCATTCATTACATCCACCAATGGTCCATTCAGGAAATTCTACTAACGATGGACTTGTGTCCATAAATTCCTTCAACACACCCCCCCCCCCCCCCCCCCCCCCCTTTATTCTAAATCATGAATGGCCTAAGAAAAAGGAGAGACATTAGAGGAAAACTGCTTCTGACATTTTTTTTCTGGATCATCAGTGTAGGTCCAACATCTGTCATTCAAAGACTGCACTTTCTTTGACACATCTGACCATAAAATGGTTAACGAAAAGTGTAAATTTGTCGATATGATACGACCAAAAAGGTCTGCTCTGAACGAATGGATTTCATTCGTTATGGATTTATGTTCGCCAATGGCCCATTTAGGAAAATCTATTACTACTTTACAGGATAGTGTCCACCTGTGTTGTTTAGCAAAGACTATTACCAATAGAATACCATAGAATAATCTACCAAATTAGCCAAGCTTGTTTTTGGTATCAAATCAACGTCTCCGGCAGAAGAGTTAGAAGTTTACACCTTTCAAAAATTACTTAATTAAGTCATTGAAAGTAATTCTCCTTTACTTTACAAGCAAAAAGTTCCTTTAAACAATTCTAGAAAGTGTAGCAATTAAAAACTGTATCTGTTCTTAGATGACCCAAGCTTTTCTATTCTCTCTGTCTCTGTATTTTTTTTTTTTATAAATTATCAAATATGAAACAAAATTTTTGGAGCCGCTGCGATTTTCTGAATATAAAAGGTCAAGTAAAAATCTTCAACACCAAGTGTAGCAGAGATTGTAAAAATTCAACACATGCCAAGTATAACAGAAAACATTCTTCACAAAACTTCATCTAAAAGTTAACACAGACTACTTGTATCTGAAACATACTCCAAGATTTTGTATAAAAAAGGGGAAAGAAATTTGATTCTACCTCCTCATCTTTCTGTTGCCTGAAAAAAAAACAATGATCAATAAATAAATATGATGCAAATTAAATTAATGAAAATAGTGAAACCAATTAAGTATAATCAATCATTCACCCACCCTCCTCTTATCTTTGGAGGTTGTTCGAAGAAACGAAGAAAAACTTCCTCCGCCCTGAAAAAATAAAATAAAATAAAAGAGCATAAGAATCATGATAAAAAAAATAAAAATAATAAAAAAATAAAAAATAAAAAAAACTCAAGAAACTAATCCAAAATCTATATATAAAAAAAAATTAATAAATAAATAAATAAAAGTATTAAGGATGACATTGCAGTGTCCCAATAGCCATCATCAAAGAAATTATTGACACATGCATAAGCAATTATAATTTATCTAAAATTGAAGGTACCTGCCATTACTAGCAAAAGCAGTCAAACGACCTGTTGGTGAAAACATCAGCAGAGCCACATCGACCCCACTTAAATTTGATAACTCGGCAGCCTTTTTTAGTAATCCACTCCTGCGCTTGGAATATGTGACTTGACGAGCCCGTCGATCCTTGAGTTTCTGGATTGCTAGCCTTACCCGAGCCATGATTTCAACGAGAGAAGAAACAAGTTTCTTGTTGAATAAAATGAAGGGGGGATATATATTCGATGAAGAAGACGAGAGATTTAAGTGAGCATTCAATGCTAAGTCTCGGATTTATCTAGGCAGTAGCCACTTGTCAATATTATCTAAACGAGAGCAATGAGATTCTCGCAGCATTACCTGTGCATTCATTATGCCAATAAAGGTAAATGGTAAATAATATGGACCACCTCATGCCAAATTTAACATGACTCCATTGAATCATGGACAATTTCAAGATGATGTAATTTAGATTATTGGAAAGTTATGAACAAACCACAAGAGGGCCACATCTTTTATTATTATTATTATTTCCCCAATAGAGACAACATTCTCCATGGTACTTTGCCAATTAAGAAGAAACTTTTAGCTTATCCATAATAAAGACAAGTTCATGACAAATTCAACAGTCAGGGAAAAAAAACTATCATACATTCATCTATTAGAGTGGCATTTGATGAACGGAGTGATGATGTGACAGCAAAGCATGCTTTGAATTCCGTGCTAGCACTCGCTTTCTCAAAACTGAGGGAGTAAAGAAAGTAAGAAACTAATCCATTCAAGAGCTGCAACGTTATCAAAACTTACCTCTTTGAAAACATGGGAGGACTGATATCATATGAGAATAGCAATTTCCATGATTCTTTGGCTGTGAAGTAGACTCCCCAAGGCCTAGTCCCCTTCTTGATGCAAACATATGGCATTCTTTAGACTAAGAAGCTACAATAATCTTCTGATAACCCAAAATCTTCTGCTCTTTCCAAGCCAAGAGAATTTTCTGGAACTCACTCCATTCTATCCATGAGGCATCTGTATGCAGTTTTCGAAAGTCAGTGGCAATAGAATAAAGTAGGTTTTGTTTTCAAAAAAATTTCACTTGGAGCTGTAAGATTTTGTTGACTAGACCTTCAACTAGCATGTTCATGTATTGCATTTCCTGATACACGTCCTTGTTTGGAAATCATTGCTTGCATTCAACGGAAACAGTGCCTGGGACTCTCGCATGCTGGAAAAACGAACTGACTGCACATGGTAGACCTGATTAGCAGAAGTGCTTCCGTTCAGTTAAAATTCTTAGATAAATTAAAAAAATTAAAAAAAAATTGAACATGATTTACAAACAATGAAATTAGAGAGAAACGAAGCAATCCACTAATGACATGTTTAAAGTTCAGATTAGAAATTTTGCAGATACTGCTGTCGCTCCTAGTTTATAGTGGAGTTTTAGTTTCAGCAGAGAATGAGGACCGTGACAGTGGAAAAGTGCACTGCAGCTAGAGCTGGAGATAACTGACAAGTTTAAGCTTAAGCTGCAAAAGTATGCAGATTTGCAAAAAGAAACATCACTATAGATGATTGCAGCCATTTGAGGGAATAATGCCCCTGAACCTACAAACTTCGGGAACTATCAAACAATGGTGTAGTCAATAAATATCATAAACAAGAGCAGAGCATAATTGTGTACCGGGTACGAAGCACTCATTCAAAATGATCAACTGAGGACACGTGCTTGAGATCACAGAGCCTGGGCAATGATGTAGCACAAATCAGTTACATAACATATCATCTACATTTGGTATCTGGAAACTAAGGATGATTTTTTCATGGATTGTTGTCAGGTTTAGCCCTCCTAAGCACTTCATCATTTTCTATGACATTTAGGTGCATCCAAAAGTATTGTCTCCAGTAAGAAAATTATGCAATGGAGTGTCAATTAAGTAGAACAAGGGGATTTTAGGGTAGGTTTTGAAAAATAATCTACTAAAGATTGGAAATACATAGCCTGACCACCGAAGAAAAAAAAAGGTTGAATACAGCAACAAGTGCAAGTAACCATTATAACATTATCATAAAATGAAATAGATGGATTTATATGTAATCCTTCTAGTATAAGCCTACATTGTTCCAAGTCCTACAAAAACTGCATATACACAAAATCAGTTAAGCCATTCATCCAAAACTTTCAGTTCACCTCGTGAATATAATGTATTCCCATTGAAGTGCATAATGTGTGTGTATGTTGGTTTTGCGGAAGATAGAAATATCAGAAATGGAGTGCCCTTTGTTCTGTTCCACAGCTGATATGCATTACCAAATTGATGATGAAATCTATAAAATCATGGCAAACATACAAGCTTGTTACAAATGTGTTAGATTATCACATAGACAGAGTAATGAATACAAACGGGAATGAAAAGTTACAGAATCACTTCAACATTAGATGATCACATACAAGCTTGTGACAATCGCATTAGATTATCACATGAATAGAGTAACGCACTAGATTATCCCATGACGAAATTCAAAAGGTTATAGAATCACTTCAAGATTCTATCATTACTTTGGAAAGTTACAGTAAGATTAGACATATTTATTTTAAAGAAAGTTACAGTAAGATCAGACATATTTATTTTAAAGACTGGGAGAAGATGTACACAGAGTTCACCAAATAGAAAGCTCCATAAGTCTCTCAGTGAAATAATGGTACAGTCACCAATATTGCCACAAGAACAAGTACCATCTTTGAAATGGTGAAATCGGGTTGCATCCCTCGCAACAATTTCCCTTCCAGTTACCTTAGCTATCAACTTAATCGTATTATGACAATCACCACACATCCGGAGGCCCTGCAATACTCGCAACGATGTCTTCTTTGATGTGCTAATGAGACCAAAAGCAACAGCCAGCTTCTCAGTGTGGTAAAACAATATCTCTTCGTCACGCTTGTCTACATCAGAGAGCAATGGCTTTTCTTCAGGAATATAACCATGTTTTTCCTATCTTCTGCATCAATCTGTCTACTTTTTAGTAAAAAAATTTAGTTTGAACATGAGATTTGTCTCCTGAATTGAAACAATGAGCCTGTTGGTTGATTTCAATCCAACTACGGGCGGGACGTATCCTCCAACCTTTTCTTCTCAAGGTCTGTATGACCGCAGCAGCTTCCTCAAATCTTCCAGAACTGTTGTATACATTCAACACCACCATGCAATTATTAAGCTTCCCTGGTTCCATCCCGTAGAACCTCTCTGCTGCAAATTTCCCAAGCTCGAAATTCTAAAGCTTCATCTAAGTGACCTAAAAGCAGCCCACATGTTCTCTGTAGGCCTAAAAGGAACGTCTCTTGTCAAAGCTAAAGCTTCATCTAAGTGACCTTCTCTACCTAACAGCTGAATCATACAAGCATAATGCATTGCTTGGGTTTGCTATTGAAAAGTTCCCCCTCATAGAATCGAAAATTTCCCAACCGATATCTTATAAACCTGAATTGGCACAGGCAGATAATACAGCTAGAAAGGTAACATGGTTTGGAGCCACTCCTTGACAAGCACATGATCGAATTGTTTGACAGCCTCAATTCCTCTACCGTGATTACCATATCCTGCAATCGTGGCATTCCAAGACATGACATATTTTCTAGGCATCTTATAAAAAAAGAAGATAGAGCATCTTTGATACTACCCCATTTTCCATAGAAATCCAGCAGAGCTGTATTAGCTTCTATATCCCCACCATATCCATGATGAACCAGACCGGCATGAGCTTGTTTGACACGCTTTAATGAAGCTAACTGTGTACATACACTAATAACTATCAGGTAAGTGAAATGATCCATTTTTACACCTGAATCCTGCATTTCATAGTACAAGCTCAGAGCTTCCTCCCAATACCCATGAAGTGTGCACCCTGTTATAATCGTATTCCAGCCAACCACCATCTTGTTCAGCATCTCATCAAAAACATGACGAGCATCTTCAAGATTACCACATTTACTATACATGTAAATCAAACCACAAGACAAAAAAAATCTCTTTATCAATCCCCATTTTGACTACACAAGTATGCAACTGTCTCCCCACATATAAATGTCACAACCCCGGACAAGCTCGGATCACTGTCACCATAGTACGAGAACTAGCACCGGAGAATTCCCCCCCCCCCCCCCCCCCCCCCCCCCCATACCCAGAAACAACCCACATGCCTCCTCATACTCTCCTCCATCAACAAGGTCCCAATAGTAGTGTTCCACGAAACAACATTCCTCTCAGGCATTTCCTCAAACAAACTACGCACATCAACAACACCATATTCGCAATATACTGATCTTGCTCAACACCTCATAATCACCCTCACATTCCAAAATCTCGAATAATTGAATGCATGCTCATACCTCCTGCAAACAACACGCTTTTCTATCTCAACACAGTGCCCTGAAGAGGGTTTTTCAGTCTGGGGTTCTTCAGGTGGGGATTTTATCTCTACCCTTTTCCGGGAATTGGGTTTGGGTCTTGGTTGTAACTCCTGTTTCACTGAAAAGGGATTTTTGTAAAACAATTGAAGGGAAAGTGAAGGCGGTTTGGATTTGATCTAATGTGGTGTCGCGGTCGCGGAAACGTGAGAGTGGGATTTCCATATGTAATGAATGAATTCAAGAATAGAAACATAAACATAAACTACTAAAAGCTAGTTAGAAGAGGGCTTAAGAGAGTAAGAGCAAGAGATTCCAAGAGAGAGATAGCATCCGGCAAAAGCTAAAACCTTCTTCATTTTGACCGAAAGCTAATTAACTAAAAAAAAAATTATTATTAAATGAATAATTCTACAGAGCCTGCTCATGGTCCGGACCCTCCCAGGCACGTGCCATAGGAAGGGTGTTTGCCACGTGAAGGGATCGACCCTCAAACCTTAGAGCCTCCTCCTCTCCTGCGCACCTCCTCAGAGCCTCCTCCTCTCATGCGAGTCTCCTCAGAGCTTCCTCCTCTCCAGATTTGCTCATCGTCACGCTCCTCCTCTGCGCTTGCTCCTCCACGCCAGATCTGCTCCTCTGCTCCGCTCGCTCTACACCGCTCCTCTGCTCCGCTCGCTCGGCGCCTCCTCTTCTTCATCTTCTTCTGGTACGTTTTCAATCTGCAAAATTTTTTTAATTTATCTTCTTCATTTTTTGGAATTCATCTTCTGGTACTACTGAAATTCATCTTCTTCATTTTTTGGAATTCATTTATACTACTGAAAATCTAATATTCTACTACTGAAAATTTTTGGAATTCATCTTCTTCATGTTTTGGAATTCATCCTGAATTTATACTGAAATTATACGATTTCAAAATTTTTACACCCTAAAATCATACTGATCTAAATTACACCCTGAAATCATATTGAAATTTACAAAAATTTTCTAAAATGACTTGAAGAGGGAAAACAGAGATGGTTAGTGTAAAATTTTTGTTAAATTATACTACTGAAATTCATGATAATCCTGCAAAAATTTTGTTAATCCTACAAAAACATGGATTTGATTAGATTTTGTTATTTTTTTTTTAATTTTTTTTTGTATAAACCAATCATAATTTTAGCCTAGTTGTAAAACATTTTAAAGATTGGCTAATTTGTACAATCTACTCCTTAAATGTGAAATTTTGTGAGAATAATAAATTTTTTGTCATGGAATTATATTTTTAATTGCGTTTTGATATGTGTTTCAATACACATGTAGATACTCTTACGTACATATCTGATGATAACTACCCCTTTAATAGGTTCAGTAAGAAGAAACTTTAGAAGATATAAGGGATGGATAGTGTAGAAAATATTGAATTGATGGAGAATGAAAAAAATTTAGAAGAGATAAGGGATCCTACAGAAGGGATACAATTCAGCGGCATTGATGAGTACAAACGTTATTATCATGATTATGGTAATAAAATAGGATTTCCAATGAAAATAAAGAATACAGAAAAAGATGAAAATGGACGAACTATATACTTAACGCTTGCATGTGGTCAGTCTGGGCAGCATATAAGTAAATCACAAAGTGTTGTAAACAAGTGGGGTACAACTAAATGTGGATCTATGGCTAAAATTAGAGGTAAAATACTCTCTGATGGTGATGTGTTAGTGACAAAAGTAACAGTAGATCACAATCATGAATTGAGCCTCGAAAAATCAAGATTTTATCCGAAAAATAGAGTTATGAGCTCATATGCGAAGAAGAAGCTAGATTATAATGATAGGACAGGTATTAGGCCAAATAAGAATTTTACTTCATGTGTGGTTGAAGCTGGTGATCATGATATTCTGCAATTTTCTCAGAAAGATTGTTACAATTATCTGGATAAAATGAGGAGGTTGAGACTTGGGGAGGGGGATGTGTAGGCCATTCATAACTACTTCCAAAAAATGCAGCTAACAATGCTAATTTCTTTTATATGATGGATTTGGACAATAAAGGGAGATTGAGAAATGTCTTTTGGGCTGATGCATGGAGCATAGCATCTTACAAGGGGTTTGGAGATGTTGTTACCTTTGACACTACATATTTAACAAATAAGTATGACATGCCATTTGCTTCTTTTATTGGGGTGAACCATCACAGTCAGTTAATTCTTTTGGGATGTGGATTGATATATGGTGAGGGCGTTGAAGAGTTTGCTTGGCTTTTCAAAACTTGGCTAGTGTGTATGAATGACAATGCTCCGACCGCTATAATCACTGATCAAGATAGGGCAATGAAGAGAGCCGTTGAAATTGTATTTCCCAACACACGACACAGATGGTGCTTGTAGCATATTATGAAGAAGTTGCCTGAAAAGTTGTCATGTTGCAATCAATATGAGGCAATCAAGTTTGCAATGCAAAGAGCAGTTTACGATTCTTTGTCTCATGAAGAGTTTGAAGTAAATTAGCATGGTTCATTGAGAAATATTGTCTGCAAGAAAATGATTGGTTGAGAGGATTATATCTTGAAAAAGTGCGTTGGGTGCCAACATATCAAAGATCTACTTTTTGGGCGGGGATGTCTTTAACTCAAAGGAGTGAAAGCATGAATGCTTTTTTTTTTTATGGTTATGTAAATTCGAAGACCACTTTGAAGCAGTTCGTTGAACAATATGAGAATGCACTACGAAGTAAGGTTCAAAAGGAAGCTGAATCAGACTTTAAATCGTATAACCGAGTGATCCCTTGCATTACTCCTTATGCAATAGAGATAACTTTTCAAATGTCCTACACTACAAAAAAATTTAAGGAGTTTCAACACGAGATAGCAGGGAATATATGTTGTACAATAAGTAGTAAAGTTATAGATGAAAGTGGCTTTGAGGTATACATTGTTAGAGAAGACTTGGTGATAGGAGATAGACGACGTTCAGTCAATTTAATAATATATTTTAACGTTGCCGACTTCAATATCAAGTGTAATTGTTTGAGTTCAAGGAGATCTTATGCAGACATGTATTGAAAGTGTTGTTTGAAAGCCATATTCATGCTATACCAGATAAATATGTTCTTAGGAAGTGGAGGAAATATGTGAAGAGGGCTCATACAAGGGTTAAGATTGTTTATTCAGATTGGGGAATGAAGCCTGAAAGTCAAAGGTTTGACAAGATGTGCAGTCACTTCTATGAAATGGCCGACTATGCCGCTGAGGATGAAAAGAAGACATGCCAAGTTCATGAATGGATCAATTTGAAAATGGAGCAACTCAAAACTGATGATGGTGATGAGGATGTTGATTCACATGGGTTTATGGAATTTGGGTCCAACACTACTAGTTCTGGGATGCAATCCAACATTCATAATCCATTACCGGTTCGTAGCAAAGGCCGACGCTCTAATTCAAGGATGCAACCCACAGATGAAAAGATTTGAAAAAAAAAATACAAAGGAAAAAAATGAACAAGCAAAAAAAGATCACGCCCTTGAGAGGAATGTGGTATGTTCTGCAATATGTTTTTTTTTAATATTTAATTTCTTAAGTCTAGAATATTTGACACATGTCATTTGTAGGGTTGTTCCCAGAGTGGAATTGAAGGATCAGAATATTTGACACCGCATTCAATAAATCCAAATACCCAGGTTTGTTTTTAATATATTTACTGACGCGTAACTATCATTTATGATTGTTTACTTATGATTTGTATTTGTGGACTTCAAGGATGAAACAATTGTGTCACAATCTGGTGCATTATCAGGAATGAATCATATTTATTCGCTCCTCTCACAGGTATAAAAACCAAGGGACACACTATTTCCTAATATTGTTGTTATTTTTGCAGTGCTATTATTTATTGTTTATTTATTTATTTATTTTGGCAGACACCAGCTTCAAACAACGACATGGAGTTGCCAGACTATAGGTGGTTAAGAATTCAAAATGTTTTCACTCTTGGTCAGTGTCACTTTAGAGTTTGATGCCAATATTTGTTTTCAGAAACAACATTCGTTTTGGATATATTTTCAGAAACAACATTTGTTTGATTTGTGCAATTTGTAGATAAATGCAAGAGGGCTCATGAGTTAAATTGGTGTTTGTAGAATTCAGTGATCAGTGATCAGGTTTTGAGCTTTTGAGTTTGTAGCAATTTAGTGATCAGTGATCAGGTTTTGAGCTCCTGAGTTTGTAGCAATTCAGTGATCAGTGATCAGCATGCAAGAGGGCTCCTGAGTGTTTTCTGCAAGTGAATGAGTTAAGTGTTTTAAATTTGGTTGTAAATTTGAGTTAAATTTGATTGTGATCAGGTTGTAAATTTGATTAAGTGTTTTGAGTTAAATTTGATTAAGTGTTTTAAATTGGTGTTTGTGGATAGTGGATGAGTTAAGTGTTTTCTGCAATTCAATTCAATTTAGGTTGTAAATTGGGTGATTGTGATCAAGTTGTAAATTTGGAATGGAGTTGCAGGTTGTAAATTTGATTGTGATCAGGTTGTAAATTCAATTTAGGAATGCCGAGTGTAATTGTGAGTTCTAGTTGTTGTAGACTTGTATAGTTGAGCTTCTATCTTGGAATGGAGTTGCAGGCCTCCTTCAAAATGATTGATGAAATCCTTACTGTAACATGGTGAAGATTGTAATATTAGAGTGTACAAATTAAGGTTTAGTGCAAGTGGGTTTAGCATTGAATTTCTATCTCTATCTTAGGAGTAGGCGTGTGTGAGTCTATTTGATGGAGAACTTTGAGAGCAACTTCTGTTTTAAATGTGGACATTCTGATCTATAGACTATGGGAATGTTTGTATAGCCTATGATTCAAGGGGAATGTCTGAATCAAACAAACACTTAGATTGATCATTTCTTGTCTACTTTGGTTACCCTTGAGCATTAGAAGACTCTGTAAGTACATATATACCGGCATGCCGAAGAGCATTAGAAATTTGTTTGTGCTTTCTACATATAAGCATGCCGAAGAGCATTAGAACGCTCTAGTTCACACCGGTCTTTAGTTCTGCTGCAAATAATTGAATTTTCTCCAAGTGCATGACTGAAGCTGTCTTCTGCTTGTTTAGGGGGAGATGAACCAGATGGACAGGTCTTTCTTGTCGACTAATTTTTGACTCTCTTCTTGATGCTTATAACATTAATCAGCTCATATGACTTCTTATATTCATGAATTAACTACAATCGAGCTTCATCTACAGATAACATATTCACAATAAAGCAGTGGTGCTCTAACAATTTTCCACAAGCCAAAGAGCAGTTTGAAAACATGTACAAGGAGGTAACTCGGTCTACATATAAGCATTTTTATTCCTGATATTAACAAAATGTACATTTATTCATAACATAACTGAATACACGTTTGAAATACCACTTACAGAGTATTCAAAATGTCACAAGTTTGAACGAAAAAATTACCATTATCATAAGAAATACCACTAGCAGTGCATTAATCAAATCCCTTGTCAATGCCTATTTATCATTGTTCGCTTGAGCTTCACCCGCGCGAGCGTGATACTGATTATTCCTATCTTTGAAGAGATTTCTTGCCTCGTAGTTCTTATTTTTGACCTCTGTAGCAGATGATGAGCTTGCCTCGTCGTTATATTCCACCACTTCTGAGCGAACCCACTCTTTATAACTAGCATGAGCCTCGGCAGATGAGGCAAAACCCTTGTACAAACTACCTTTATACCCTGTTATTTGGATTGAACAATCTTGCCAAAGTGCGTAAATTCCAGGGACACGACCGCGATATACCACATATGCCTTGTATGTCACTGTATGGTTAAGATCCTTATTTCAACATAAAAAAATTAACAAAAATTTTGCAAGATTATCATGAATTTCAGTAGTATAATTTAACAAAAAATTTACACTAACCATCTCTGTTTTCCCTCTTCAAGTCATTTTAGAAAATTTTTGTAAATTTCAGTATGATTTTAGGGTTGTAATTTAGATCAGTATTAATTTCAGTATGATTTCAGGGTGTAAAAATTTTGAAATCATATAAATTCAGGGTGGCAAACACCCTCCCTATGGCACGTGCCTGGGAGGGTCCGGACCATGAGCAGGCTCTGTAGAATTATTCTTATTAAATATATATTTATCTAGTTTTTAAAATTTTGAAAAAGTTAAAATGAAATTTGGATAGGGAATCCCTTGAAGCAATGTCATCATTCAATGGTAAAAAGTTAAAATGGGGTATCAACTATCCTCATTTTAACTAAAGGCTAAATTTAGGGATCTCCCTATTTCTTCTTGTCTCCGACCACATCTCTTATTTTAATTTTTTATCATTATTTAAATGGTTTTTTTAGTTTAACACTCATTAGTTTATACCTATTAGAATTTGGCCCTCATTTAAAAAATTATTTGAGTCTAACCCTTATTTTCTGACGAAACCATTAAATTCACATCATTGACCGACAAAAACGACCCTATTGCCCTAACTAAATATTGTAATTTTGTCTTTGGAGAAATTAATATCTTCGCTTCCTCGCCCCATCAACCTATCTTCACAATCTCACTACACAGATAGACACATTCAAGTGAATCCATTTGTACATTCAAGTGAAATAAGGATGTTCTTATGAGAACCTTACGTAAAGCCTCAAACCCAAGGAAACATGTTTTAAAAGAAGCTCAATGTGCCAAAGCTGCCTAAACCTACAAAAGCTAAATCTTTTAAAGAGTGATACAAAGGAAACTTCCAAAACACAAAGCTCTGTTTCCATCTCTAAGAAAATGCCATTGCTCTGAAGTTCATAAATGTTAAGGACAAAAACTATTGTCAATTTTGAACTCGCTGAGGTGGATACAGATTCGGTTAATTTGAAGCAACTCCAATTAGTCCAATGACTCCAAATATTCTAAAACTAATTAGAAGAAACATGAAGTAAGTTAAGGCAACATAGATTGCATCTTCCCCTCTTTGTAGACACACAGACCGCGAATCAATCTCTCTTCCATCACGCATCCTTTGCTGCCAACGAAACCTATCTTCTTCCTCGAGCCATCACAACGAACAGACCTGTTGTATTTAAACCAAAAACTTAAGACTCTAGTTGATTCAATGGAAACAAGAAGACTAAAAACATACATTGATCCATAGCGATTTTCCCTTTGATTGTGATGAGTTTGGATCTTCCGATTGATTCAAGCGTTTCCTTAGATTCTCTGTTGAGAGGATACAGAAGACAATGCCAAAGGTTATTTCTTTTCACGCACAACGCTCAATCGGGGACCAATCCATATTTGTAATGCTCATAAGTCATAACCCTTCAACTTACGGGCTGTGAATTTCCAATTATGTCCCTCATTGAATTAGAAATTACATCCTTATTTATACCATGTTATTTATTAATACTTTATAGTCCGACACTCTATTAGATCACATATTAGATGGACTACACTTTAAGATAGCAATATACATTATATTACATATGTGTGCCCACATTATTGGATTTGTCCAACAAGACCATCTTCCATCACACTCTGCTCCCCCTGCTCGAGTTTTGCTTTGAAGAGATCCTTCCCTGCAATCAAGACGAGATTGCTCCCCCCTGCTCGATTTTTGCTTTGAAGACAAGAACCCTCCCTGCAATCAAGACGAGTTTGCTCCCTATTCCCCCTGCTCGAGTTTTGCTTTGAAGAGATCCCTCCCTGTAATAGTTGCCTAAGTATTGCTTTGAAGAAGAGGTTGATGGGGCGAGGAAGTGGACATTAATTTCTCCAAGAGGCAAAATCTCATTCTTTAGTTTAACCTAAGCTAAGTAAGTGCAAAATGGTCCGAAAATTAATTTTAACTAGTCAATGACTTAGATTTAACGCTTCCGTCAGAAAATGAGGGTTAGACTCAATTAGTTTTCAAAATGAAGACCAAACTCTAATAGATATTATCCAATGAGTGTCGAACTAAAAAAAACCCTTATTTAAATATATCTTCAACTTTTCTATATCAATTTAATTTCAATTATATTATTATACTCTTATTAGTTTCAACTTAATATAATTATACTAATATTAATTTCAATTATACTATTATGATATTATTAAATATATACTATTATTAATTTCAACTTAAATATATACTACTATAAATTTCAATTATACTATTTAGATACATTTTAATTTAAATATTTTTTAATTAAACTATTATTAATTTTAATGTAATTTTAATTTGACTAATTAAAAGAGTTGGGAGTTTTAAATTTCAATTGATTTTTTTTTTTTTTAATTTAAGAAATTACAGAATTTGAATATTTTAATGTTATTTCATATTTGAAGTATGGTATGGTTGCCCCTAAATTTAGGGAAAAATTATAAGTGAAGTTAAAATAATGAATGTTTTAGGGGATATTACCACCTTTCTGAAAGATATCACCACTACTGAATGACACCACCTATAAAAGGAAAAAAAAAAAAAAAAACTGAACTTCTTCTCCTATCTCCTTTCTCTGTCCTTCTCTTATCATTTTCCCTTTCTTATCCATGACGCACCACCACCCCGCCGGTCTCCTCTATTCTTCTCATTTTTTCCTATCTTCTTCTTCTCCTCTCTTCCTCTTTTGTTGTTGTTCTTCTTCTTCTCTATTTTTTCTTTGATTTTCTTCTTCTTTGCTCGGCCAACTTTTTTTGACCCCTTCCTTTTACTCGGACGACTTTTTTTTGTTTCTTTTCCACCTCCTCCACTCTTATTTTATTATTCTTCTTTTATTTCGTTGACAACAGAATTAAGAATCAAAAATTGGAATTTGAGAAATACAAAAAATATTACAAGGCAAACACACAAAAACAAACATTAAAATAAACAGTAAATGTTAATATCCATTAAAAATTTTAACTTTTACAAAAAAAAAATTTACATTAATCTTGACACTCAACAAAGTCCTTCATGGGGTGACGTTCGCGACCCTCTTCGTCGGACAAGTAATAGTCCACAAATGTCCCACCATCAACATCATCTTCATCAGAGGACGATGATGATTCACTGTCCTCCTCCTCAGACAGTGAATCCTCATCATCGTCCTCCTTATCATTTGAAGACGATGACGAGGAGGGTCCTCAGCCAAAAAGGAGACCTTTTCTTTGGGATATCCTATTTCGTCTCATTTTTCGTTGTCATAGTTTTCTTCTTCAAACATTTCCTTTTTTCTCTTCATCTTCTCTTCTTTCTTTTCAATTGTTGATGAATAGTAAAAGACAACTCCCTTTTTATAATGCTCAACTTAAATGAATTGGTTATGAATTTCTTTTCCCAACCAATTATATTTGTCTTCTCAAACAATTTCATGTCTTCCCAAGTAATTTTCTTGTGATTATGCAACCATGGTGGTTTTTTCAAGTATGCTTGAAAGTCATAGACAAAGGAAAAAAAGAAAAAAAATTCCCTGAGATACTCAAAACACAGCGGCAAAACCGAGCCCAATAATAACAATTGCAGCAAGTGGATGCGAATGTGATTTTTAAATCGCAGAAATTCAACAATTGTATGAAATAGAGTCAGGTGTTTGCCCAAAACGTAGCGGGTCGGGTGACGATAAGACAATGCCTCACTAGAGTCGCTGCATTTGGACAAAAATCAAAATTTTTTTGCCCAAAACGCAGCGGATCATGCAAGCTGTGTTCATATCATTGCAGCTACCTCTACGTTTTGACAGAAAACATACTCTGTCCATTTTTTAGATTTTTTGTATTTGAATATTTTTTGGGTTTTTTCAAGTCCAATGAGTTTGATACAATAATGACATATTTGATATATTGCTGAACCCAACTTTTGAACACCCCAACTTGAGATGGTCAAAAGTGGGTATAGTAATAAATCAAATATGTAATTACTGTAACAAACCCATAGGAATTGAAAAAAAAATATTTAAATAAAAAAATGGACAAAGTCTGTTTTCTGTCCGAACGCAGCGGTCTTTGCAAGGATATGAACACAACACACATGAACCGCTCCGTTTTGGCAAAAAACAGAGTCTGATTTCTATCCAAACGCAACGATAACTGTGAAAGGTATTCATATACTCGCGTTGTCCGCTGCATTTAGACAGAACCAGACTTTGTCCATTTTATTTTTTATATTTGAATATTTTTTACATTTTTCAATTCTTATGGGTTTGTTATAGTAATTACATATTTGATTTATTGCTAAACCCCACTTTTAACCATATCAAGTTGGAGTGTTTAAAAACGGGGTTTAACAATAAATCAAATATGTCAATACTGTATCAAACTCATAGGAATTGAAAAAAATAATAATAATCAAATACAAAAAATGGATAGAGTCTAGTTTTTGTTCAGACGCATTGGTCGTTGCGAATGAAATAAATATCCTCGTAGCAGCTGCTGCATTTGGATAGAAACCAATGTCTGGTTTTTGCCCAAATCGCAACGGTTGGTGCAATGTTATGTCCTAGGCTCGCATTTTCCGCTGTGTATGGTTCTTTGTAGGCATTTTAGACAAGTGTGCATGATCCGCTACGATTTACTTGATTGTTTTCGTGTTAACCTCTGCGACTTGATGTGTATAGCGTGCGAAAACCGTTGCATTTTGGTACAAACTGTTACTACTCAGTTACGTTTCAAAGTACTTAATTACAGGGTTCTTTTCAAATCCTCGAAAGGTCTTAGATAGTGAGACCCCTCTCCTATTTTTTTATACATTCTGGCAACTAAAGTCATGAACAGGAACTAAAAGCAAAATTTTATTTTGTGAATTTGAGGGAAAAGATAAAATATTTTGCGAAATGAATCTGCAAATGAGAGTGTTTTGTTGTGTTTTATATACAATGCATGCAAATATTATAAGCAATGAAAATGCAATTGCAAATATTCATAAAATTTATTACTACATTATATAACCAGTATCCCAAAATTTTTATACATACAAACTAAACATATGGGCAACTCAGATCAACATTTACAATTGGCTAACAAGATCAACATATGGGCATCTCGTGCTCCTCAACATTTATACTCGAAAATAGTGTCTTCTATTTTTTTTACAACTTAGGCGGTATCTGTGTTCTTGTGACATCTGCGAGTGGAGAAATCCGAGTGCACCTCGAATAATTTTTACAAACTTAGGCGGTAACTTTGTTCTTTCTACAACATCGACAAATTTTGTTGCCCTTGCGGAGGTTCCGACGAGTATGGGTTCCCACTTGCAGGAACCTCCATGAGGGCGAATGAGAAAAGCAGATAAAAAAAGAGAGGATAAAAAGATAATGGGAGGAGGTGGGATGATAGGTGGTGGTGGTGAAGGGGAGAAGGAGAGGTGGTTGGGTGAAGGGGAGTAGGATGAGAGGTGGCGAGGTGATGGTGGTGATGGGGAGGAATAAAAGAGGTGGTGGGTAAAGGGATGGAGGATGAGAGGTAGGGGTGAAGGGGAGGAGGAGGAGAGGTGGTGAGGTGAAGGGGAGGAAGAAAAGATGTGGCGGTGGGTGGCAAGGTGGTGGGGTGAAAGGGGATGAGAAGATGAGGATGCGGCGGTTAGAGAAGAAAGGGAGAGAGGAGAAGAAGAGGGTTAAGATTTTTTTTCTTTATATAGTGGTGGTATCCTTCAGTAAATCCAAAAAAATAATTGGTGGATGGTGGTGTTATTTAGCAATTGCCTTTTTAAGTACCTAAACGAGTTTATGAATGAACTTTTTGTTTTGCTTTTGAATGCTTATTAGAAGCTAGATATAAAAAGGTGTTTGTTTTTAGGTGCTGAATTGGATTGTTTGACATTTTTGCCCCATTGAGGATACACATATAGGAATGGAGAGACGATGGGTTGGAAACCCGACATTATACGATGGTGATCAATTTGTCGAAGCTTTCAAAACTACATGCTACATAATGAAAACTTGCAAATATACGTGAGAGGGAGAGTTTGAGAGATAAAAAAAATTTGGAAAATACAAAGAAAAAAATGAAGGAAAAAAACAAAATAAATTTTTTTACCGTTGAAGAATCATTGTAAAGGTAAGTAGAACGACAATGCTTGATGAAAAGAATGAAGGTGTGTCGAAAATCTTAGCTCTAATGGTTTTTAAGATGATGAGGGCAACAATTATCATTCCAAAATTATTTTAAGGTTACTATTGAAATAATTTTTGAGTCAGCACTCAGTGCTAAGTGATTAGCAACTCCCTGTTGCTTACTCCAATCAGAAGTTGAACTTCTAATCATAACTAAAAACATACACTTTAAACAAGGTATCCCACTTCTTATTAAGACTTCTAACTCTATTCAGGAAAAAAAACCCTCTTAGCTGACATTGACGAAAAGGAGATGTAAATGGAATTGGTGGTGGTGTTGTTGAGTGATGCAAAGTGTGACTTGGAGGGTTGAAAATTGGATGGTTCGATTTTTTAGAAAAGCTGTGACCGAAACCAAATGATCGGTTTGAAAATTTTCAAAACCGAAAATGATCCAAAGATTTCAGAAACCGAGCTAAATCGCATGATTCGATTTTGGATAGGATTGTCGGTTTTTGTTGGTTTCCAAAAGCTTACTGAACATGAAGTGAGGAACCCAACAAGAAGCATGAATTTCTGATGGAGAAGATAACAAAGAAGCTTCACGGAGATAGTTATTCGTTTTCCGACTTGGACAACAAAAAGCCTTCCTCTCCTTCAACGATCAATCTACCGCCTATCACCTATTCAGAAGGCAGACACTTGTTCACCATGGTCACAGTGGAACGAAACGATTTGGTCCTTTTTTCAAACTGCTCAAGTTTCTAATTTATTTAGATGTTAGTTCTTTCTTAGAGTCCCTTTTGTTACATAGAGTAGCCTCAGATCTAAAGTTGGTTGGTTTGAAGGGTTTATATGGGGTTTACATATGGATCTCATATTGTTCTTCTTCTTGATATACTGAGTAAGTGAGTGGTTTCTGGCCGGTTGTGTGGTGGTGTAGATGAGAGAAATGAGAGTTGTGTACACTTATTATTTTACTGATCTATATTTGAGATCCAATCTAATGTTCAGAAGAGATGTTATTTTATTATCATTGCATTTGTTGCATTCATAAAAAAAAAAAAAAAAAAAAGTGCATCTAGGGAGCTGGGTTTGCAGCTTGGGTAGCATTTTTACACTCTTGTCCCTGCCTTTTTAACTACTCTTTAAATATATCAACAACAAAGGAGGGGCAAAAGGATAACTTCAGCCCCCCAGGTTGCAAACCCCGACTCCCTAGAATTATACAAAAAAAAAGTATTTGAGATGACCCATTCTCTTCTTGAAACCAACAAACAATTCAATGGGCACCAGACCCCATTCTCCATTGTCAATGGAGAAACAAGTAAAATTGAAAGAATAATAAATTAATCCATTAAAATTTATGTGTACTTGCAGACATAAAAAGTAAGGGAGAAAGGAAGGAAAAGTAAGCAACAATTCTAAATGTCGAGGAAATTGGCGAGGGAGGGTGCATTGCACGTGCACGAGCTTGGGTCAAAAAAAAAAGAGAAGGGAAATCTGAATTTGGGAGAAACTAAAGAGGGAAATTGTTCCCTCCCTCTCCCCAAATCCATCTCCACACAGAGAAGAGACCGAAGCTCTCTCACAACAAAGAGAAAACCGAGAGAGATGTGGCAGACTGACTCTTCATGCTCGCATCCCCACATAAGGTCCCTCTCTCGATTCTTCTCCCCCAAATCTAGGTTTTCTCCACCCCATTTCCACCAAAGTCAATGGGCACCAGACCCCATTCTCCATTGTCAATGGAGAAACAAGTAAAGTTGAAAGAATAATAAATTAATCCATTACAATTTATGTGTACTTGCAGACATAAAAGTAAGGGAGAAAGGAAGGAAAAGTAAGCAACAATTCTAAATGTTGAGGAAACTGGCGAGGGAGGGTGCATTGCACGTGCACGAGCTTGGGTAAAAAAAAAAAGGGAAATCTGAATTTGGGGGAAACTAAAGAGGGAAATTGTTCCCTCCCTCTCCCCAAATCCATCTCCACACAGAGAAGAGACCGAAGCTCTCTCACAACAAAGAGAAGACTGAGAGAGATGTGGCAGACTGACTCTTCATGCTCGCATCCCCACATAAGGTCCCTCTCTCGATTCTTCTCCCCCAAAATCTAGGTTTTCTCCACCCCATTTCCACCAAACTCAATGGGCACCAGACTCCATTCTCCATTGTCAATGGAGAAACAAGTAAAGTTGAAAGAATAATAAATTAATCCATTAAAATTTATGTGTACTTGCAGACATAAAAAGTAAGGGAGAAAGGAAGGAAAAGTAAGCAACAATTCTAAATGTCGAGGAAACCGGCGAGGGAGGGTGCATTGCATGTGCACGAGCTTGGGTAAAAAAAAAGGGAAATCTGAATTTGGGGGAAACTAAAGAGGGAAATTGTTCCCTCCCTCTCCCCAAATCCATCTCCACATAGAGAAGAGACCGAAGCTCTCTCACAACAAAGAGAAGACTGAGAGAGATGTGGCAGACTGACTCTTCATGCTCGCATCCCCACATAAGGTCCCTCTCTCGATTCTTCTCCCCCAAAATCTAGGTTTTCTCCACCCCATTTCCACCAAAGTCAATGGGCACCAGACACCATTCTCCATTGTCAATGGAGAAACAAGTAAAGTTGAAAGAATAATAAATTAATCCATTAAAATTTATGTGTACTTGCAAACATAAAAAGTAAGGGAGAAAGGAAGGAAAAGTAAGCAACAATTCTAAATGTCGAGGAAACTGGCAAGGGAGGGTGCATTGCACGTGCACGAGCTTGGGTTAAAAAAAAAGAAAAGGGAAATCTGAATTTGGGAGAAACTAAAGAGGGAAATTGTTCCCTCCCTCTCCCCAAATCCATCTCCACACAGAGAAGAGACCGAAGCTCTCTCACAACAAAGAGAAAACCGAGAGAGATGTGGCAGACTGACTCTTCATGCTCGCATCCCCACATAAGGTCCCTCTCTCGATTCTTCTCCCCCAAAATCTAGGTTTTCTCCACCCATTTCCACCAAAGTCGACCAACGATTCCCCAATCCTTTGGGTTTTCTCTAAATATTCGATTCCACCATTCCAAGAGCTTCAGATTGAGCTCAAAATCTCATTTTTTTGACCCCAAAACACCCTACTTTGAAGCATTTGAAACCCATGGTTAGGACGAAACCAGGAGTGAAGAAGGACTTGGAGTTCTACACCATCCACGAAACCAGCAAGACCGTGAAAGGTAATGTTTTTCTTTTAAAAGTTTTTTTTGAGTTTCTTAATTTTGCAGGTTGTTTGTTTGATGAAATGACAGAGTGATGAGTTTTTTTTTGAATAATTTGTGAAATTTGGTGGTTTTGAAGTTAGTATGAAGGTTTCAAGTTGCTTAGGATGGACTTAGTCTGAAGATTTCAAGTTGTTTATACTTATTGTCCATGCTTAGGATGGACTTAGTTCATTAACTTACTGTCCACTGCCAGTACTTATACTATCACTATTCTGCGATCTAGTGTGTAGTGAGTGAGGGTAAGGAAAATGAGGAGCTCAAGTTGCTTAAGGTTTAGTGCAATTATGGGGTAAATAAATTTTTGATGAAATTGTATGTGAGTTTGTTGTTGTGATATTGAGCAAGTTTTTGAGTTTCAAATAGGTTTGTGATATTGAGCAAGTTCTGAATTGGAGACCCCATTTTGGGTCAAGAAGTAGGAGTCTTAGTGATCTAGTGCTTGCAATGGAGACCCCCTTTTGCAGATTCTTTAGTTTAGTAGTATGAATTTTGGTCTTCATTTCTTTAGTTATATCACATAACAGGTTTGATCATATTCATATTCTTCATGTCTGACTTGCTAAGATTTGAACCCTAGAGTTTAAGGTCAGCAACTTGGCAAGATTTGAACCCTAGAGTTTAGATTATATACATATGAAATGAAATGAAAGCACTGTTTTGGAAGCTTGTGATATGTATAATTCAAGTTGAAACTTCTGGTGAAAGAACAAAAATATCAGTTGGAAAAAAGTCGAAGAGCTTGTTGGTCTAGGCACAATGGTTAGTTCTATGCACCATAATTGTTGTATATCCCTTTATTCTGTACTCATAAATGGAAGGACAAACTTCTTCAAGCTTGTCTTTATACCTCGTTTTAAAGATTTTTGTCCAAGGGGTTGAAAATACCACTGTTGATTCTTATCACCCAGCTTATTATTTATTTTTTTGAAAGACTTATTCGTTAATATTATAAGAAAAAAAAGAAAAGTTGGTTGCATAATATGGTCCTTATTGTCACTCATTTATGAAGATTATAGTAAATCTGAGGCACAGAGTAATAATACTGTATGCATTCTTAGAAGGAACTGACCTTGATTTTATGGCAGCCGTGTCCAACTTGCTGCAACAGCACTGCCTATTACTGGAACTAAAAGTGCTCCAAAGAAAGCTAGTAAAGGCGAGCTAGAGAATGGCAGCTACTGCCACAGCTAGTGGAGGGAAGTTTGATAAGAAACTGGCAGTAGAGAAACCAACTAAGCATCCTGGGAAGTATCGCAAGGTTTGTATTATACATGCATTGCTGACTGTGCAAACTGTTCCTGCACTTTCTCCTCTTTGGAAACCAAAAAAAACTTGGGTTATTTATCTCTTTCCTTTTTTTTCTTTTTATTTAGTTCCTCCCAGTTGTGCAAGGGAAGGGAATGGGCTCACAGGAGCAACAACAAACCGAAAAGGTTCTTAACAAGCTTATCTCTCAGAACCCGCTTGAGATACTTAATGTTGACAAAGTAAGCCAGCTTTTTAGTGCTCCCTTTTTCTATCTCTCTTGATGAGGCATTCTCTGATTCTAAAATTAATATTATTTTCTATGAACTCTGTGATATAGGCTGTTGACATGTTTAATGTGAAGAAAGATAAGAAATGAAGGAACAAGAACCAGGATGACAAGTCTTCTTCAAGCAAAAGCAAGTTGGGTCCAAATAAGAAACCTTACAAAAAATCAGCAAAGAAAGGATTTTCAAAGACTTCATCAAAGGCACCATCCAAATCGTCCAAGAAAGGATTTTCAAAGACTTCGTCTAAGGCTACTGTTTAGGTCTCTACTAGTTGAGGTGTAGGCATGAATATGTTGTTTTTGATAGTTTGTTATTTAGTTTTTGATGGCTTGTTTAGTGGTCTAAAAGGGAATATCAATAGAAAATTTTTGTATTTGAGCTATTTTTGTTCTTTTTCTTTGATGGGTAAGCGTTTTGAAAGATCTCCCCGTTGTGAAATATTGCCTTTCTCGGTCTTTTGAGTATGCTCGAGAGCGTCTATTTTGCATAGATAATGAATATAGCAGTCGGATAACAACATTAATGCAACCGCAGCTGATTATATTTAGACTAAATTACATTTTAGGAGAGAGCGTTGAGAAATGTCTAGAGCGCAAAATTTCTGCCTCAAGCATGAAAAATTGCCAAATCCATTTGAGAATTTAGGATGAGATTGAAAATGCATTTGGACTCTGGTAAATTTCCTTGCCAGCAACTCATGCTGGACCATTGTCTAATAAACAAAGTTGAAATCCAATCTAAGAAAAGTTAATGTCGTTGACAGCCCTACGAACAATACATGCAATAAAATCTGTCCTTTTGGCGACTCTTATATGCAATCAAAATTCAGCTACATTACCATCAGAAACTACCAAAAAGTACAGTTCTTGAATTGCAGAACCACAAACCATTTCATCGAGACAGCATGAAGAGAAGTTTCACTAACCACAAGTTCATCTATTGATTGGCTTTAGTTACTGAGTTTGCACCACTACCAAAAGCAAACAGCAAAATCTTTTTACAATCATACATATTACAAAGAAATGACACAGAACACATGGGATGAAAAGGCCAATACTACAATTTTGATTTACAAAAGCAATCTGGCAAGGCAAACCCTCTTCCCATGATAAAATCATTTTTATGAACCTTCCACATAGCTTTCACCAATTCTGCTTCTTCCAATCCCTTGGAAGAGAACTCTGCAAAAGCTTTTCTGCTCAAGAAAAGAGTTTTATACAACCCCTTATAAGCTCTCATCGCAGACACCATCTTATCCTCCATGTTCCAAAATATGTAGCTACATAAGAGTCACTATTGATTGACACATGATAGTCTAGTGCAGCTTTGGTGTCCCCATGCATGCTAGTTCTTCAATTTCCATAAGACCATCACCAACAGCTAGATAGATAGTGGTGTTTTTTGGAATTGCAAGCGCTTTAAGGATGAGAGCTGTCTCATTTGGGGTGAGGGGACACTTCCCATGGCTTCTTTAAGTCCGAGCTATCTTTCCAGACCATGGCTTTCGATCTCCTCGTGCTGCATCAATGACTTTGTTCGAAGCCATAGACATGTTTTGGTACTCACATTGACTATAAGCTACCATGTCAGGCTCAAAACGAAGGTGAATGGACATGAATGGTTTTGGTATTGCATCCAGAAGCTCATAACCTTTCTTTTCTAGGTATTTACTCAGATGCAGAGCTTTGTAACAGGCTTGGCGGAGTGCGGCTTTTGCATACAAAGGATACCTGCGAAATCATGGAAGATAACAGTATAAAATAAATCAATCATGATAAATGCTTAATTACTTCTTGGTTGTGTACAAAAAGGCCATCAATAGGAAGGACCCTAATCAGTCAGCAAGTGCATCTGGGGGTGTTTTTTTTTCCTGTGGGGGGAGGGACTTTGACTGAATGACTTTCTTTAGGCTCATAGTCGATTTCTCTTTTGGATCTCAAGACACATATGTGAATCTGAAGTTTTTATCTGCTTTCAATTCCTTCGTCAAACTTCATATAATTCTAGGATCCAACTTCCATTTCAATTAGGCTTTAGGTTTCTTTCCAAATTATTTATGCCCTCAAAAGTGGATAAGGCGGACCTTGGAGGTTACCCCAAGTAATATACCGTGATCAAAAGAATGGTACATGTCCCTTCTCTGACTTACTGCAGGTGTTATTGAAATGTAATGATTCTCCAAAAGTGATGGCAGAACACTCTCAAGCTTTTTACAGTCACACAAATCCCTGAAAAGAATGATTGGCTGATCTTAATTAAGCTCTTCGACTTCTTCCCAATTGATATTTTTGTTCTTTCACCAGAAGTTTCAACTTGAATTATACAAATCACAAGCTTCCAAAACAGTGCTTTCATTTCATATGTATATAAACTAAACTCTAGGGTTCAAATCTTACCAAGTTGCTGACCTTAAACTCTAGGGTTCAAATCTTAGCAAGTCGGACATGAAGAATATGAATATGATCAAACCTGAATGTGATATAACTAAAGAAATGAAGACCAAGATTCATACTACAAAACTGAAGAATCTGCAAAAGGGGGTCTCCATTGCAAGCACTAGATCACTAAGACTCCTACTTCTTGACCCAAAATGGGGTCTCCAATTTAGAACTTGCTCAATATCACAATTCTATTTGAAACTCAAAAACTCGCTCAATATCACAACAACAAACTTACATACAATTTCATCAAAAATTTATTTACCCCATAATTGCACTAAACCTTAAGCAACTTGAGCTCCTCATTTTCCTTACCCTCACTCACTACACACTAGATCACAGAATAGTATTAGTATAAGTAGTGGCAGTGGATAGTAAGTTAATGAACTAAGTCCATCCTAAGCATGGACAATAAGTGTAAGCAACTTGAAATCTTCAGACTAAGTCCATCCTAAGCAACTTGAAATCTTCATACTAACTTCAAAACCACCAAATTTCACAAATCATTCAAAAAAACTCATCACTCTGTCATTTCATCAAACAAACAACATGCAAAATGAATAAACTCAAAAAAAGCTAAAAAAAAAACGTTACCTTTCACAATTTTGTTGGTTCTGTGGATGGTGTAGAACTCCAAGTCCTTCTTCACTCCTGGTTTCGTTTTTGCCATGGGTTTCAGATGCTTCAAAGTAGGGTGTTTTGGGGTAAAAGAAAAAGAGATTTTGAGCTCAATCTAAAGCTTTTGGAATGGTGGAACCGAATATTTAGAGAAAACCCAAAGGATTGGGGAATCTTTAATCGACTTTGGTGGAAATGGGGTGGAGAAAACCTAAATTTTTGGGGAGAAGAATCGAGAGAGGGACCTTATGTGGGGATGCGAGCATGAAGAATTGATAATCACATAATTATAACATTATTACCTCTTGTTATATTTTTGTTAATCCTTATTTTTATCTTATTTTAGATTAATTATTAAATTTTTGTGTTTTTGTAGAATGTGGAGCTGTAATGAAGAAATCAGAGAAAAATGCAATGAACAAATCTTAGACGGTGACTTCAGAGGAAGTGAAGGTGAAAATAGCCTAAGCCCATAACCTAAACTCAAAACCAAGCCCATAAACTCAAACCCAAAGAATATTCTCCCATTTATCCCATATTTAGTTTTGATTTTACCTTGATTAACTCTATGAATCATCCCTTTATCTCATCTCTATTCATTTTGTTCATTATCTATAAATACAATAGAAAATGAATGTGAAAGGGAATGAGGAGAAGGGAATCAAGCCTCAATAGCAAAAAACAAATCCTCCTTCCTTCACAAAGTGATTTTCATCACACCCATCTCATCACCATCCATCTCTCACTCCCTCTCTGTCCATACCATCAGTCTTCACCTCGCCACCGTCCAGCAGCCAACCATCGGGCACCACCATCACAGTCCTCGCGCAAAAAAACAGGGAGCATCTCCCTGTTTTCTCATCACGTTCCCTTCCCTCTCCCTGTTCCATCACGCCACACAGCCATCACCACCACCGGAGCACGACCCCCTGTCCTCTCTTCTCCACTTCGCCTTTCTTCCTCATCCATCTCTCACTGCTCTCTCTCTCGTTCCCGTCATAGACAAGAAACCAACATGAACGAGAGCCGCCATCACCTCTTCTAGAGCCACTGCCCACCGCCATCACCCACCACGAAACAGAGCTCGCAAGAGTACCGAAGCCGGTCGGAGGAATAAGAAGCTCACGAGGAGCGCGACTCGCTGAAGACGAAGGCAGGGATGGCAACGGGGCGGATTTGGACAAATCCATCCCCACCCCGTTGGAGATCACGGATATCCAAATCCGCCCCGAATATCCGTTTACCAATATTTTGTAAAACCATCCCCGAACTGGATGGTTTGGTGGATATCCGCCCCGCCCAAATACCCGGAGAAAAAAAAACAGATTATCAAATATCAAAATAATAACCAACAGATTCTCATATAATAAAAAAAACAGATTATAATTATCGAATCACACCACTAAAAAACAGATTATAAAATAAAAAAACAGATTAAAATAGATTTGGTTTTTGTGAGATCTTACAAAAATTACAAAAAATTCCAGAAATTACAAACCATACACCAGAAATTACAAACAATACAAAAATTAACAAAAAAATTAACAAAAAAATTAACAAAAATTTGATCTCTGAGATTAGATCAGATCTCAGATCTTGATCTTTTTCAGATCAGATCAGATCAGATCTTGATCAAATCTTTTTCAGATCGGATTAGATCTTTTTCAGATCGGATCATATCTTTTTCAGATGAGATCAGATTCGATCTCAGTCTCAGATCTGATCTCGATCTCGATCTTGATCTCTGATGGGGGTAGAGGAACTGAGGAAGAAACCCTTTTGATTTTGATATCTGAGCAGGGAGGATCTCGGGGTCTCGCGGCGTGAGGGGAGGTTGCTCGAAGGGAGGTCGGTCGAAGGGAGGTCACTCGCGGCCTTCGCTGAGTCGGTCGAAGCCTTCGCTAAGTCGGTAGGGAGGGAGGTCGAAGCCTTCGCTGAGTCAGTCGAAGGGAGGGAGGTCGAAGCCTTCGCTGAGTCGCTCGAAGGGTGGATTGCTTGCTGTTTTGAGGGAGAAGAAGGGTGAAGGGAGACGAAGGGTGAAGGGAGACGAAGTCGCTCCTCTGGTTTTATGAGAGCTGAGGGTTTTTTTTTTTTCAGAAGTGAAAGTGATTGAGAGAGAGAGGTGAGTGGGGAGAGGGTGATGTAATTTTTTTTTTCAGTATATAAAGGGTTGATGGTATTTTTGTAATATCAACACTTAAACGGATATCCGTGGGGCGGATATGGCCAAATCCGTATCCGCCCTGAATATTTAATGGATGTTGTTTGGATATCTGTATCCGCCCCAAAAACCGTTTAGCCATATCCAAAACCGCCCCAAACGGATTGGGTGGCGCGGATATCCGTGAAAATCCGCCCCACTGCCATCCCTAGACGAAGGCGCAGAGGACGTGCAATTTTTCTGGCGGGAACCAACTGTTTTTCAAAACAGTTGGCTGTTTGCAACCTGCTGATCTGCTGAGTACCACTGCACCGAGATGGCGACAAACCAAAAAGGTTGTATAATTTATTTTACTGACTTAAATGCTTAATTGTTAATTATTTCAGAAATTTGATAAATTGCTTTCACCTTTCATGTTCAATTAAAACTTGATGTGTTTGGTAGTTAGATTAACATTTTATCAATATTCAAAGCATGTGCTAACAAATATTGAACTTGAACTTTGATTAAGTGTGCCCTAAAAAGACACTTAATGTTTGGTAAGAGCTTATTTGCTTGAGATAAATTGTTCATGTTTGACAGAAACTTGATATGATTGGAATTGAATTTTAATGTCCACATCTTCGGTGTAAGTAATGGATCATCATCCCTAAACCTTCTCGTTTATAATTTTAGTAATTTAGATTTAAATATATTTGCTAACTCATCGGTGAGTCCAAACCCCACAAAATCCATCTCATCAATCTTTTCCGTTTATTTTATTTTTCTTATTTTTAATTTATTTTTAGTTTAACTTTAAAAACACTGTAACCCCATTTTTCTGTAAATTAGTTTAGATAAATTCATAAATTCATTTTTTCCAATAAACTTGATATTGATATGATTAGTTTTTTTTTTTAATATGTACTAGTGTCGCTCTACATGTGCATAAATTCATTTTTTCCAATAATAAGGTAGTTTCATACTTTGCAAGTTAAGTGATTAAAATTTTTGAGCATGGTATTCTTATGATATTGGTGGATAAATAATTAAAATACTGAAATTTAAAGTGAATGCCACTTTGAAACTTTGAAGGCATCACGTGTTCAACAATCACCCACGAATGGAAATTTCACAGATGATTTTGTCAAACCTCATAATTGTTTTTCATATACGTATAATATATTATATGCCGGATTTTTTAAGAAGATTTTTTTTTTTTTTTGGGGGGGGGGGGGGGGGGTGGTAAATGATATTTTTAATTCACTTTAGTCACTAACCCAAAATGATTTCGCTTAGTATCGCACAAACTAAGGGGTATCATGCTATGAGTTGTTAATAAGATAGCCCAAAGTTCTGTTTCATGAAAGGATTTGGTAAATTTAATAAGTATAATTAAAGGTTTTTGTTATTTAAAGAATGAGAAAGGATAACCTTTTTTTTATTGTTAGTGGGTCCCATTGGACCATGGACTGTTAAAAATGCTCGTGGAGTTAAATTAGCTCTTTTCATATTTAAATTTACCCATGAAAAAGTTTTTATTACTAGACCAATAATTGAAAAGGTATCTAGTCTACACGTTTTGATGAAAAAATCTAATTGTCGAGGGAATGGGCGAGGAAAACAGCGAGGGTCGGGGGGGGGGGGGGGGGGGGGGTCCATCCCCAAATGCGTGTCATCATTTTCCTTGTGCACATTCCGAAGGGGATGAACGATTCCCCCCTTCCTCTCTCCCTCCCTCGCTGTTTTCCTCGCCCATTCCCTCGACAATTAGATGGGTTCCGTTTTGATTGAGATAGTATTGTCTGTCACGAACTTAGATGTCCCCAAAGTATTGTAGCTACCATTCACCAAGGGAATTTTCGTTGTAAAGTGTTGATGTGTCTTTTTTTTCTTTTCATGCTACCATGTATGATTCCGATATATAGATCAAAGTCTACTGGAATTTGAGAAAGAACAACGTACAAAGTAAATTGATTTAGAATTATTTTAATTGTGAAAGTGACAGGTGGGCAGATAGGATAGTTATCATAATGACAGTCCTTACCTTTGTGCGATTTCTTATTTGGATAGTATGGATGTGGAAGGAAGTAAAAGAGTGAGAGTTGTATGAGGTAAAGGGAAAAAAAATCACAAGATGTGGAAAGTGAAAAAGATGGAAGACTATGTTTTATGTTAAAAATGTATATATTGCCCAAAATATATCACAATTATTAAACTCCTCGGACCGACCATACTCACACTGTAAAACGAACTCTTCATTAATAGTAGATAAGTTAAAAGAAAAAAAATCAGTGTGGCAATGCGTTTGCTTTAGTTTGAATTTTAACCATATACTGGATCCATTTTGAATTTTAACCACACATGTGTACTTTAAGATCATAGTTTGAAAAAAAAAAAAATCTCAGATCCCAGACTAGATATATAGGTCTCAGACTCGAAATGACTTTAACATCTCTATGAAAACATATAATCACAATATCAGTTTCGAGGTTAACTATACATAGGTGTCAATTCGAAAAAGTAGAATGTGTATTTTCTAACAAGTAATGTGTACCACCACATGAGCTAAACTTTAGGTTTTATGAGGGAAAATTACGAAACATGCTCATCTTAGGGCAGATTCTGATTTTGTACATCTGCACATAAAAGAAACATGTTTTCTTTGTGCCTGCACATGAGATCTTTTGCTTTAGTTGCATTCGCACATAGTTAATCGTCTTTACAGTCAATAAGTGGTCTTATTCACCTCGATTGCGTTTGAGAGAGCATTCAAGCTCCAAAACAAACGGTTTGTTTTTAAAAAAGCATAACCTTAAAATGGGTCATGAGTTTCATCCAGGGGCTCCTGTGCACAGTGGGCTGGAGGGGGTCCTGTGTAGGTGTCTCAGATCATATCAGAGGAGGGAGTTTTGGGTAGGAAACAAAATTTTAAATTACATTTGATCCAACGACTGAGACACCTGCACAGAAACCCCTTCAACCCTTTGTGCGCATGAGCCCCCCATATCGTGGTCTAGATCATGCTTGTCAATGTGCTTGAAGAAGTGAGATAAACTAGAGAAAAATCAAATCAATGTTTATGATTGATTTACGCTCAATTTCTATCCAAGCTCGAATCTGCGAATCAGAAGGAGAAAGAGAAATTAATTTATTGTAAGATCGGAAATGTAAGATCTAGGTAGGGTTTTATGAGATGGTGATTGTTGGACAAAAGATAAACTTGCCATCATTTGATTTAGTTACGAGTGCGCACATTACATTTCTGAGCTTTGAAAATGACATATTAATTATCGAGGAAATGAAACGAAGAAGCTACATTCTTGATCTCGCTCCAAAAGTTTTTCGATGATGTGGGTGGATGTGTCCAATAACAGGAATTCTAAATGTCGAGGAAACCAGCGAGGGGAATGAGGTGGAGGGAGGGGAGCCATTCACTTCCCTCGAGATACGTGCAAGAAAATTCAACGCGCGTATCCCGAGGAAAGTGAAGGGCTCCCGTCCCTCCACCTCACTTCCCTCGTTGGTTTCCTCGACATTTAGCTTTGCTCGCCCAATAAATAAGGGATGCAGTCAAAAGAATCACCTCTCAATCAATAGTAAGTATATATGACCAATGGACCATTGGAATAATTCTAGACAGTTCGGGTTTGCTGCCCCCCCTCTTTAATCACCATTGTCTCAAAATTTTCAAAAATCCCCTCAACCTCCTGAGCACATTTCCACTTCTTCCAGAATTCTCTTCTGCTGCATTTGATTGCAGATTGACGATCACATCCGTCGTCAATTCCCTTCCCGCTCTCCCAGAGTTCGAACTCCCTTATTATCCCCTGATCTGATCTGATCCCATATGATCTGTTTGAACAAAAAGCTTCAATGGATCAACTAGCTATACCCAATCATTCAAGAACTAAAACCCACCAAAGCCCTAACTTCCGGTTCTCACTACGCATTTCATGAAAACAACCAAGAATGAATTGATGTTATAGAAACTTATCTTCTTGCTACAACATACATAGGTATACTCCAGTGCACTTGCTCGTTGATCTAACTTTCTTTACATCCGTTTAAGTAGAATCGAAATGTGAATAGTTTTGTTTGAAGAAATCAGTGAAATTGATTTTGTTGTGTTTAATCGCTCTTTCAGGTACTACTTGTCATGTGGAGCGCTGGTTGCAAAAAACTTTATTGGGTTTCCAGGTAATCTTGCTGTTGTTTTGTATTTAAACAGTTTTTGTTAGGGAGATGATCTTCGTTTGCTTTCGACAAATTTCTTTACATATTTGTCATTGTTTTCACTTTATATAACTCCTTTAAGGAAGAACTTGCTAAATGTTAATGGGGTTAAGTTTGTCTTTATGATTAGCGGGGGAGAAGTGTTTTTTACATGACGAGGAGTGCTTGGTGTTAGATTATCCACAGGGGCTCGATTTCAAGTGAACGTATTTTTGGTTTTTGTATAGAAAGCAATAAAAAAATTTCAAGATTGCAAAAAATCTATAGCACCGTTCCGTGACACCACCCTATCCTAAGCATGAGTTGGAGGTAGACCTACATTCCAGATATGGCTGGTTTGAGATCTTTGGAGATCTAAAGGTGGGATAAGAACCTCACTCTACAGTCAATATAATTACTAGATTGAAAGGAATGAATGAGGAGGATGATACTAGATTGAAGGGAATGGATAAGGACGATGATACTGATTCGGATGGTAATGACGATGACTATTTTATTGTGAAGGGTTAAAATGAAGACATTAATCTGGTAATGGCAGAATTTCAGTGTTCATAGATATTCTGTTTTAATTAGATTTTTTTTGTTTAGTGTAAGGCTTTATGTCTCCACCCCTCAGAGCCATCTATTTTCGTCTGAATTTTTGCATTTAATAAATGCCTGTCAGCGTCGTTAAACACAATAATAAAAAATTGCAACTATTGCTGAATTTGTTGATTTCTGATAAATTGCAACTATTTTATTGTGGAGGGTTAAAATGAATACAGTAATCTGGTAATGGCAGGAGATCATGCTAAATATAATTTGGTGTTGAAAGCACATGCTATGCATGCCATGCGATTGTCACAGGATCATGTGCCTATGGTACATGGTCTTGGATGAATAGGTCATGGATGATCTCAAAGTTGAAATCTCTAAAAATGGCAATCGAAGCTTATAGTCTGGATACATTTCTACAACATATTCCACCTGTATCTGTATGTATGAAGAACTTAGTTTCATATTGTTTCATAGGCAGTGCTATTTGGAAGACCACAAGGTTTGATAGAGCTACAAGAGTAGGGAGATTCACCTATGCTGCAATCTGTGTAAATGTCAAACCAGATAAGGAGCTGCCCTCAACTATCGATTTGAGATGTGGGGGATGGTGGAGAATATGATAACGTCAAATGGATAACCATAGAAACCTTTTATCTGCCTCATCTTTGGCCATTCAGATCTCAATGCGTAGAGGTTTTAGCCGTGTAGGAGGAAGGGCCAGAGTTATAAAAAAAAATAAAAATTTGAAGCATGAAGGAAGCAAGTCATCAATAAAATATAGAAACAAGTATCCTCCCCCTAAATCCCATCAACAAGAGGAGTGGGCTAATGTGAAAAAGAGAAGTAGAAAAACAAATCATAGAACAAGGGTGACCAACAAAAAAAAAAAACAAAAAAAACTTAGCAGTATTTCAGGATCTTGGAAAATCAAAATGAAGATAGAGAGATGCCTGCAAGCCATAGACGAGAACTTCAAGTTGGTCAAGTGGAAGTAGCCAACAAGATACGAACCCTTTTGAGTATCATTGACGAGAATCAAGAGGTCCCAATAGTGGAAAACCATAAGATTTAGAAAACGAAGGTCCAAACATAAGAAACAGAATGAAATAAATGGTTGAGTCATATGATAATTAATTATGTATTACTAGTTGATGAAGATCCGAAGCAGGGTTCCTATTCCAGACCATCAAACCACACTAGAAGGGTCAATGTTGAATTTGAGCGATGGAAGTGGTGATGTAGATGTTGATGTGAAAGATGAAAGTGTTCATGTTGATGATGAGGTGGTGTCTAACATATTTTCTAACAAAAAAGTTGTTTTGGTTCATCTTGAGTTGGAGATGATCCTAACATCTGAGCTATTCTTGTCTTGTTGGCTTTTCCAAGCCTCTGAAGGCTCTAAAACCACTGCCATGGAGCCCATAGAATACACAATCAAGGTTAGGGCTACCACACTAAAATCTCTCCCCTTTAAAAAAAGTTCCACAGTCGCACGAACCTTGAACTTTGCCTGACAACCTAGCATCCGAGATATGGCTGGTTCAAAGTCTTTGTCGATTTCATTTGTGGCATAAAAAAGGATCTCCTCCTAAGGAGGGTGTAAAGTTTAACACTTTTAATCTTTCACGATCTTGTATTAGCAAGTTAAACCTTAAGATGGAAGTGTTGTCCAAGACACAAATTTGAAATCAATTAGTGCACATGTCAAAAAGGATACCAAGATCTTATGCTAGTAGCAACTTGAATCTTGAGGCAGGTCTTGTCTTTGTCATAGGATTGGTGCAAGGCTAAAAATATTCTTAAAAGTAGTGATGAACTTGAATTTATTTGTGAATGAGATTTTGACCCCAAACATCATCACCTATATGTAGACATCTTTTGATACTAGATTGAAGTGGTGGTGAGGATGATGACCCCGAACTGATGAAAATTTATTCCCAATTGGCGGTAATGATTATAATCACTTAATTATGTAGGGTTAAAATAGAAAGTCATCTAATAATGGTAGAAGTTCAATATTCATAGATATTCAATTTCAGTTAGATATTTTGTTAATATGCCTCCACCTTTCCCTTCCTTATTCTAAGTTCACTTGAACATGATAACCATAAAAAATTGCAACTTTGATCAACTTGTTGACGTCTGATCAAATTGAATTGGAAACTCTCCAGGATCATCAAATGAGATCATGCACTAATACTGATTAGAATAATAAAAATACATTTTGGTGTTGATAGCGTGTGCGGTGCGTGGGATGCAGTATGCACATCGTTAGGTGAGCAAGGTATGTGCTGTTGGAGGAATAGGACATTAAAAAAGTTTTCAATCTAGCAACTCACAAGGGGCACCTTACGCACAAACAAAATACCTTTTAATTAGATTAAAGAAAAGATCAACGTGGATGGAACTCCATGGCCAGAGTAGAAGTAAAGAATTTGATCAAAATGATTTTTTTTTTTTAAATTTTCAAATGGCCAAAATTTTAAATTTTAAATTTAGTTACGGTATGTATCGGTTCGGATCCATTGTGGAACGGTTCGAGTCCGATTCCAATTATGTAAATGCAAACGGTTCGGTTCCAACCCGTTTTAAATGACACTGTAAATGTGTCTTAATATGAGTGGAGGAAAGACGAAAAACACCAAAGAGGCCAAAGTCACGCCTCAATACCTCATCTTTTCTATTTCTTTGCTGTCTTTCTTTTCTTCTTTTCATCTACAGATCTACAAATGGTTCTTCCATGCATTCCTCTTCCTTCCCATTCCTCACATCGTCGTCGGGTATCAAATGGTGCTCCTTTTTCTCCCTTCCTTCCACTCTTACTTCTTCTTCTCTCATTTGAAAATCGTTCAAATGGCCCCTCCACCACCGTCATTTTCATTTTCAAACAAGTAGGCAGATACTACTTTCTCCTCCTTTTCTTGATCTTGATCATTAGTTTCTTCTTTTTTGATCTCGGCTGCAACAATAGCGTTGCACAAATTTCCTGTATGGGGAGGGAATAAGTCGAGTTGTTGGTGGTGGTTTGATCCATTGGTTGTGGTGATTGATTCAGGAGGGGGAGAGTTTGGAAATTGATGATAGAACAAGGGGAATGATCTCGGCAGAGACTAATGAACTTCTTCTTCTTGATGAGCTGATTTTTAGTTAGGGTGTGCTAGTTATCCTCGGTTACGTCCACATCTTTCAACCCAAATGAGTGTTTCTTGATTATAGTCTTTATAAAAGTTTATTGTTGGAGGTGGGAGACACACATCTGCGTGCCGCTGGGAGGATGCAGACGCCGTGCTTTTCGACCACATCTCCTCTCTCGCTAGCTAGATTAATATTGTTTGGGGGTGTTTGGAGTGTGAATAAAAAATGTTTGATACTGTGATATCTTCCTATGTTTATTTTGCCTTTCGGTTTGAATTTGGGAATGCTATGTTTCATTTCACTTGTGTTTTGCTTGTCCAGTTCATGTGGTATCTTAATAAAAATTTTCATTCATTGAAATGCATGTGGTGCTTTGTATTTCTCAGAAACCGTAGGAACCGGACCATTTCAAACGGTTTGAGTTAGGTTCAGTCCCAATGTTCAAAATAAGGGAATCCGGAATGGACCAAATTCGTTAAATTTAAACGGTTCGAGTTAGGTTTCTCAAATTTTGGAACTGATCTGAACCGTGCCCACCCCTAACTATGGGTTTGGTAAAAAATTGAAGAGTTGGATTCATACTCTTTTATCCACTGTTTCCTTTTCCATCTCTGTTAATGGTTATCCTAATGAGCACTTCAATTCGTCTTGATAATGTGAGAGGAACTTTTTTTTTTTAAATTTTATAGTTTGAATGTCTTCTAGGTTGAAAGCGGATTTTCTAAATCTCAACCATTTGCTATTGGTGAAGTTCCTAAGATTGATGTTTGGGCTTTGTTACTAGGGCGCACTAAAGGCTCCTTTCATTGTGTATAGTTGGGCCTTTCTTTGGAGTATAGATTCAAGGAAAAGAAATACATTATCAAGGCTGGCAGACTATGCAGTTAAAACGGATAACAAACCCATAACAATCCAGGAGTGTTATAGGTTATAACGGGATATAACGGTATATAACGAAATATTTGTTTAATATATTTTTAATACCCCACAAAGTATTGATGTATTATAGAGACAAAAAAGTAAATAATGTTCATTACATTAAATTCAAAAACATCAAAACATTAATAAAAAAATCTTCTCTTCGTTCGAGAGTGAGATCATAATAGACAGTGTGATCGGCTCTTTGTCTTCTTCCCTTCTCTCGTTTTCTGTTAATTGGCGAGGTCTGGTTCTTTGTCGATGGGTGATGGCGAGCTCTGACCCTTCTTCAATCGAGAATGAAATGGATTTTTTTTTATATATTAGAACAAAAAGTTAAAACGGCGCTATTGAAAATTTTTTTTATCTCAATAACAACCATATAACGGCATTATATCAGAATTGTGATACAAAAACTTGATAATCTCATAACGTAACGGCTCACCTCTGTTAAGCGTTATATCGGAGTTATAACGTCGTTTTAATTACACAGCTGGCAGAGCGACCCTGATCAAAAGAACAATTGCCAGCACTCCCATTCACATGATGTCTCTGTGCATCATCTATGCCTCTCTTGTTGAGAAAATTTCCTTTGGGGAAATTCTCTTCCATAAATACCACCTTAATTGGAAGCAAGTTTGCCAACCTAAAAAACTAGATTGGCTTGGGATCAGAAGAATCAAAGAGTTCAATACAACCCTCCTTCTCAAATGGCTATGAAGGTTTGGTAGTGAACCTGATGCCTTGTGGAGATAGATCACCCCCTTTGATTGGTTTACAATGACTTGCTTGTTACCTATGGGTGGTCACTTTGGAAAGGTATCAAGAAGCTCAAGGATTGTATCTCTAACATCATCTTTGAAGCTCACATTGGCAATAAAGTCCTGTTTTGGGAGCATTGGACCTGAAGTTAGCCTTTCTGCCATTTGCAATGTCACTACAAGGGTTAGGGATTTTGGGGATTTTACTCAGAGGTGGACTTTCAACTCAGAAGAAATTTGAATAATTGGGAAGTCAGTCAAATGGTAAACTTAGCGGAGGCCATAAATCAAGAAAATTATAAGATAAGTGGAAGTGGTTTGGTAAAGACACTAATTTTACAGTTTTTGATTTCTGATAGTGGTTTGACAAAGGCACTGATTTGGATTAAGGAAGTCCCCTCCTAGGGCTTCCTTCCCGCTTTGGATAGTCATGGAAGAGTCCTGACTGTAGACAACATCAATGAACGAGGCCTCCTCATCCCTAATCAGTGTGTGTTGTGTGGATGTGCAAAAGAATCAGTTGACCATATCTTAACCTCTCGGCCCTTGGTTTTGGAGTTCTGGTCCAAAGCTTTCTCTGAGTGCCTCTGTTCCCTCTTCCTTCATCGATTGGGTGGTGACCTTAAGTCTGCTAGTCAAAACCTCTCCAACTTCTTATTTGGGAACTTGGGAGAGACTCATCCATGCCTCTGTCTGGGTCTTGTGGGGAAAGAAACAATATGATTTATAAATGTTTATGCCTGTAGATATTTTGCCGATAGATACCAAAGTCACTCTGTGGTTATGAGGTTGTAATTGGGACTTGGGAGAAATTCAGAGAGATTAGTATACTTGCTGGGAATCTCTTATGCTGAACAATCATAGCTGATGTATACTATCATGTATACTTTCAATGGTAGTTCCAGTTCTTTCTTTTTTACTCGGTGCTACTTTTTTGAACTAATACAATACTTATTCTTTTTATTTAAAATAAAAAAGGTTAACACTAGTTAATCACCTATTAACTTTAAGATCCTTAAAAAAAATTTCTCACCACGTATCTACAAGAAGATTGATACATTTTCCTAACCTAACATCAAGGAAAAAGCTTCCTTATAGGTTTCTCTTTTTGTTTGTATTTTGAGACAACGAATATGATGACTTTTTTTATCAATAAAACTGGGCATTCCCATAGCCTCTTTGTGGCAAAAATCTATATTTGACAGATAAAACTGGAAAGAGAAACGGTACAAAGAAAGAGTGACTAAGATGGTCAGCTAGCCAGGTTCCTTTCACTATAAAATCACTCATTCTCCGTGTAGTAACCCATTGGAAGAGGTTGTAGGCTATAGGTGGTTAACAATTGGCATTTTTAACATTAGGAGGTTGAAAGAGCCACTAACTTGATCAATTAACTTACATTTTTAACATTCATTTTAGTCAACATTCCCAAAAAGAAATTTATTTGCTCAATAGGCATAATAAGAATTACAACCCTTCTTACAGATTGTTCATCTATTGGGTGGCATTCAGTATTCACTGAGATCCACCTAAATTCAAAATTCTATTACATTTCAGAGAACGATGGATTGGTAAAGTCCACATTTTCTTTCATCTTTTCATGATCTTTGTCATTCTGGGTTGAACCTGAATCAGAAGCACTAATCTGCATGCAAAAAAGAATTTAAAGGTTTTATTTCTTGAAACATAAGAGATGGGAGAGTAAAATGCTACAGAAAGAAACCATCGATTAAAAGCTAGCACAAATTGAAAGCAAATTTTGATAGTAAAAGAAAATAAACCATTTTGATTGTTCAACTCATACACAACACAGAGGGCTCACCCAAAAAATAGAAAGAGTTAAAGTACCAATTACTGCATAAAAGAGATGAAAAGACAGAAATTCTTTAATTATAAAATTTGATAAAGTATCATTTTTTTCCTAAAAAACCATTAACATTTGATTATGCATTGATCGATAGAGAGGAGAGGATACAATGGGAATAACAACAAGAGCAAAACATAAATTTTTTTTTTCTTGCTATTTTCTCAATGAGATGATGTTAATTACACCATACGACATTGAGAGCTACCACCAAACAAGTAAAATATCTTTAATGAACTTTCTTTCGATGACCGGATTCAAAATAACTTTTGGTTGGATTTCTATATCAAATATCGATTGTCATAACCACTGCAGATGTTTTTAGGCTCTCATTTATTTTAAGAGATGTACAATGATTAGTAGCATATGTCATTATTGTATTACATGATATCTCTCTTTCCTTGAATAGTAAGTGCATAAAAAATGTTTGTAGATGATGCAATATAGTTATTGGCATAAAAGTTTTGGCAAAAGTATAACATATATGATACCAGGAAATATTTATTAGTTAATTAGAATAGACAATTATATTCAATCAGAATTTGTATCCTTCTCCAATTTCTTTTCTCAAGATAAACATGAGTTTGTTTATAATAATAATAATAATAATAATAATAATAATAATAATAATAATTATTATTATTATTATTATTATTATTATTATTATTATTATTATTTATTTTTATTTAAGAAAGTAAAATAAGAGAGTCAATTTGATAGTTATTAGTGTCTTTCTCTATATACATTTAGAATGGCGGATTGGCGGTCCTTCTAAATTTTGCTATCAAGTTTAAAAAATAAATTTATAAGTGGGGTGAATATTGAGAAAGGTATAATCCATTTTGGATTACCATATATGTAATAAAGTTGATCCAGGTGTCATAACAACTTACTCGTTTGTCACTAATGAGTAACATTAAATCTCCGATTTACTAGATAATTGGCTAAGTTGTTGGCTTCATAATTTGGATAAAACTTTGTGAATTGGGTTTAAAATTAAATATTTTAAATAGTAAATAATAGTGGACCACTGTTTCGAAAACAGATAATGAAATTTTTTTTTACGAAGTCAGACCAAGGAAATGTAAGAGTTGAAAAAGTGTCGTAAAAAATGTTGTCATAAAGGGAGAAATTGTAATTTGAAGCTAGTTTTGAATTGTGGTGTCAAGCATCTCAAATTTGTTTAAATTTGTCTTATATGATTGATTTTATGATATAAGAACTTGAAATGATTCCCATAAAAGAGATAAACACATGTCTAAATAAGCTAAAAAAATGATATATGAATGACATAAAGAGAGGGTGTCATACCTCAGTTTTGTGCTGGCTGCACATACCATCAAACAAAAAAGGAATCAAGAAACAAAAAATAATTAGCACATAAATCCTTTAATGAGACATTTATAAATTATGCAAATGATGAGTGGTAGAATCAATAATGAACACACTTACTCGTTATAGGCATTGAAGCGACGAATAAGATCTTCTGGCCTAAAGTCATTTAGAAAAAAATGAGAATAAATTGTTAAAATTCATATCCAATAAAGTAAATCAAATCATAATATCCTTTTCATTCAAGACCTTGTTGGTGGTCAAGATTTTTACAAGCTAAATCTAATGGAAATCAATTTTAAAATATCACATATTTGCACACTTCAAAAAAAGGGAAAGATATTGGAGATATTTTGGATACTTTCTCAAATATCGCGATATATACAATATATCCCAAATATTTTAAACACTAAGATAAACTAGTGATTGTATATCGTATAGGAAATACCATATAGAAATAAGAATGCTAAGACAATATGACATTTGTTAGCATTTCTAATTGTACCTCCCGTTGCTGGCATAGTTGGTGTGCTGACCACTTGGAGAATTCATGACAATCAAGACTTCACATTTGAAATCCCTTGAAAGTTTAGAAGCCTCTTCGATAAGTTCCTTCTTGAGTTTCAAGTACAGTGCTTCACGCGCGGCCAATGTCATGGGTTTTCTAATGGGTTTCTTGATGCGAGGCATGTTCGAAACAAATACCACAGAACTCTAAGGAGGGTGGACTTTTGTATGCTGCTTGAAGAACGTGAGGGGAATACATGTTATTTATAGGAGGGAGTGGGACATAGTAATGGAACTAATTTATTTAAATATTGACCAAACTAATTTATTTCAATACTGACAAATTGTTTATTGTTTTGATCTTTGACCAGTTGTTTTCTTAATAGTTCCTTATTTGGATGTTGACCAATATGTTATTGGTTTGATGTTTTAAGATAATCTTGAGTTTCGTTGAACGTATATACTCGGATCTTAATGGTCTATAAGTATTGGTCAAAGTCTTTATTAAAATTTTTAAAACTCAAATTAGGATTTTTTTGGATGGTGATGCTTGGATTTTGTACTTGTATATTATAGCATCTATGTAACAACACCATAAACACTGATATATACAAGGTGTTAGACATATTGGCCAATACCCAATACGAGAGACACCTATACATTTCAACTTGTATTATTAGTCATATCCAATTCACTTGTAGTCTCGAAAACATGGGCACTTACAAAATTTTCAAATGTCCGTGTCAGGAACTGTTGGACATCAACACTTCTTGCACAACTGGTCGATTTTCTTGGAACGTTCGACCGGGTCGGTCACTAGCTGGACACTAGTTGACACTATTTATTTAAAAGTTGCGTTAAAAATTAGAAAAAAAGTCCAACATCACCTTCTGTCAAGGAAAATTCCCGAATATCTTCAAGGTGAGACTAGGAGGTGGGATATTGGTGGTGATGCATTTAAAATCTACAAGGTGTATGGATACGTGAAGTTGTGAATCTTTCTTTTAATGAATGAAATATGTAAGCAGTATCTATAGATGGTGATGATGGCATTATAAATAAAGCTGAACTCTTTGAAGTTAGAGGGTTGTTGTAGTTATTTTATTTTTTAATTTTATTTTATGACTTGTAATTATCAAATGTAGCTAACAAAGTTGGCATGCTACTTCATGTTTCTTTCGATTTTTTAGGAATAACTAGCAGAACTAATAACTAGTAGAACATGCTTTGTAATTGCAAGAATGAAGCATTTTCAAGGATTGATAACTGCACATTAATGCCAATATAGTAAGCTTTTGACTTATGACATGAATTATAAGTTTGAGTTATGCAAATTATTGGAATGTTTTGGATAATCTTTATGATAATATGATTTCGGACCATTGTTCATTTTACCTTTCTTGCATGAATTTAACAAAATTTTAATATATTATAAAACTATATTAATTATTTTATTATATTGGAGAAAACTATATTAAATTTTAACAAATTTTATTATATCTGGAGAAAGCTTACGATAGGGTCCTCAAGGAGTTTATTTGGTGGGTGCTTGAAAGGAATAAAGTGTCTCAATGTTATGTCGATATCATTAAGGATATGTATGAAAGGACTGTAACAAGTGTTGACTCAGTGGGTGGGACGTTCAGTGAATTTCCAGTCAGTAGGACTACATCAAGGGTCAGCCTTAAGTCCATATCTCTTTGCTTTGGTCATGGATGAGTTGACGAGACATCTGCAAGATGTACCTTGGTGCATGTTATTTGCAGATATTGTTTTAATTGATGAGACTAGTGAAAGTTTAGGTCAGAAATTAGATAGGTGGTGAGAAGCTTTAGAGAGTAAGGGTTTTAGAATTAGTCGTTTGAAGACGGAGTATCTTGTGTGCAACTTTGGTTGTGAATCACGAGGGAGGAGTAATGCAATTGAGATCGAAGGTGAGGAGGTCCTAGAGTGTGAGGCTTTTCGATATCTAGGATCTATAATTCAAAAGAATGGGGCTATTGGGGAAGATGTAGACCATAGGATTAAAGTTGGTTGACTGAAATGGAGAATGACGTCAGGAGTATTATGCGATAGAAGGATGCCTGCAAGGCTAAAGGGGGAATGCTATAAGACAATTGTTCGACCAACCATGCTATACAGTTTAAAATGTTGGGCTACTACGGGACAACATACGCATAGGATGACAGTAATAGAAATGCATATGTTAAAGTGGATGTGTGGTAACACCCGTAAGGATAAAATTAGGAATGAAAGAATTAGGTGTAGCACCCATAGAGGACAAAATTAGAGAAAAGACGCTTAACTTGGTTTGGTCATGTGCGGAGGAGACCAAACACGGCGCCAATTAGAAAATATCTAGATTGGTAAGTTAATGGAAGGTGTACACGGAGGGGACGACTGTTGAAAACTTGGATGAAGGTAGTGAATGAAGACATCATTGAGCTTGGATTAGGCGAGGATATGTGGGAAGATCGCATTGCTTGGAGAACCAAAATCCATGTAGTCGACCCCAAAAATATCGGGAATGGGCTTTGATGATGATGATGTGTTCACATCTTACTTTTTTGAGAATCCTTGTTTTCCGTTGCCGATTTTTCGCTCCTAGCTTTTAGATTTATTGCTACACGTGCCAAAACTTGCCATGATATGCTTGTAACATATGCAAAATTATGTTGACTAGGGCATGAAGTGGGACGAAACGCTGACTTCCACTTCAGGAATCGTGAAAGTTGTGGCAAAATCGAACCAAACTTGAGTTAGAATCATAATTTTTTTTTTAATTTTACATAGTTTGTGAGTCATGTCACATATTAATAGTAAACATTAATTCAAATATGAAAATATTAAATAAAGTATTAGGCTACTGAGTAAAGTATGATATGCTATTGCAGCGTCAAAAATTTTTGAAGCGAGATTTTTTCAGAGCGAAACGACAAATTAAAAAAATATAGCTCCAAGAGTTGCAACACCGTTGCAGCTGAGCTTTAGACAACATAGATGTAAAGAATTGAAACTTTCAAAGTTGTATTAAAAGGTTGTTGATGTAAGCATGGAGTACCGACGAGAGTATCCATGTGTGTCGACACGAGTATCCAATATGTTATGTGTCAATATTTTATTTATTTATTTATTTATTTTTTGTATAAATAGTATATCCTTGGTGCCTACTGCCTAGCATAGAATCAAGTATCTCTTATGTCTTCTACTCTAAAATTACTCTGGAGAAAATAAATAACACTGTTGGAAATTAAAAATGAAATTGAAAATTGATAAAAATAAAATTTCTCTCTATGGCCTAAAGGCCTTATTTATAAAAAAAACTAGGGTTGTAAATCAAGCCAACAAAACCTTAAAATTCAACTAAATCACTAACAACAGGCTCCCTTATGCCCAACCTTGCTTATTACAAATTAATAGAATAAAGTAAAATAAAATAAATTGCTTGTACTTGGCTTGAATGGTCACTTTCCACCAATCTTAAACTCTAATACCTATTTATTTTAGCTAGGATGATTATTGGGTCTATGTTGTTCAAAATGCTATTAAGGCAACAAGGGAGTCCTGGCCGGCTTGGTCATCTAGGTGTCGCCGAGGATTTTGGATGCACTATATATATATACAAGGATTGTGATCTCGTTTTTTGCGTTAATTTCGGTCCCCCGATTTTAAGAAATATTTCGTGAAATATTTTGTTGTGTAGATAACACATAAAGATTTCGGTTGTGATTTTCAATTTAACAATATAAGTATGCATTTTAAAATATTAAATACTACATAAAAAGTCTCACATGACTTGTACTGTCATAAAGACTACATATTATATAAGAATAACTCACGTAACAAACTATTTATACTAAATAACATTATAGCATGTTAAAATATACATACATTAAAATATTTATTTCTTTTTTCCTGAAAATTTTGACATATTTTAGATTTCGATAGAGATTTCGGTAACTTCAAAATAAGAAATATTTCGTGAAATTTTGTGAAATCTCGAGAATCACATTCCTTTTATATATGCATACTGCATCTATCTTACAATCCAAAATGGTCTTTTACTGAATGTTGGTGGCAACAACTTAAAGGGACCTCAACTACAAATCTCTCCCCGCATTACAAACTATGTTGGTGGCAACAACTTAAAGGGACCTCAACTACAAACCTCTCCCCGCATTACAAACTCAAAACTCATCAGGAACTCCTGCCTAAGCTCTCCCTTCTCTCACACAGGTCTCAAATCCCACACAAATCTCTCAAGTAACAACTTTCAAATCTCTCACTCATGCAGCCTGCTCTTGCAAATCCATTTCTCACACACTCTCACTACGTAATTTGTACGTAGCTTTCTTTTTCTCTAACACAACTCTTTTTTTCTGTCTCATGTAGTTCTACAATCCATGTCTCTCATTGCTCTCTCTTACGCAACTCTCTTTCTGACCGATGGGTTGATTTTCTCAGCGCTAGGGCACAATGGGTTGATTTGGTTTGTTTTCTTCTCCCTTTCAGTGCTAAGGCACAATGGGTTGACTTGGTTGACATCTTCAATGTCTTTGGCGTTGACAAACCACAAAATTCTGACATTCTGGGGTACCATCAAATTGTGACTCCACTATAGTTGGAATAATTGGACACACCTCAGGTGGTGTTGGGATCGCTTGTGGTTATGAATCACACAACTCTTGTTTGGCTGATTTAAGGGGTTTGAAAGGGTTAACTTTTATGAACTCCACAAACAAGTGCATCATGCCATTCCCATCCAACACATTGTGTTCCCACATGAACAACAAGTCTTCATCATTCATGATGAATATGATCATCCTCTTACCATCTTTTAAACACCAAAAGTATACTTCAACAAAATTGGTTCCCTCTCTTGCATGGGGTTCTTGAAGTTATCGAATCCTAATTTATCTCCATCAAGGTCAGCCATACCAAAGTTGTCATCTAGCCAATAGTCATCAATATTTTGAATCCCTTTTTTGGAAGGTCCCGAATTCCACCGTAATGAACAAGCACATCTTTCTTATCATATGTTTTACTACATGTAAAATAAAACAAACAGTGACAAATGAAAATACATGCGCATAATGTATACTTCTAACATGCAATTTAAGTTTTACCATATAAGCTACCAATCATATCCAACTTAGATTATACCAACTATATAAATGCTATCAATGATATCCAAATTAGCTGTGAAACATAACATCATGAGTTACTAACACTGACTATCATACTCACTAGCACCGAGATGCAAACTAAAACATACCAACACTAGCTATTGACTAAGACATGCAAGCATACACTATCATACTGACCAACTCTTACAACCAAACCATAATCAACGTCTTAACACTTGGATGCATCCCAGAAACATATACAAGCATACCAGAAACACGTTTTCAAGCATGATAGTTTCAGTTTACAAACTTCAGTAGTGTGTATCATTGAAAAAATGAGTCAATGTGGATGAAATAAAAATATTTGGGCCTTCACTTGAACAACTCCAAAATTGGGAAATGGCATACGGAATGAGGAGAATTTTTAAATGTAGTAGACACAAAAATATGAACAAAACACTAGCGCCAAAACATGAAACAATAAGTAAATTCAGAAAAACCTTGAAACTTCAGCAACAGAACATGAACAAGCTCTTTCAAGTGCACACACTATGATTTCAGTTACACATGAGTATAAGATCAAACCAAAATCAGTTAGATCTACGTATAATGAGTCTGTGGTGTGAAACTCATAGTGCTTTGTGGTAGAGACTAACGAAGCTTCAATGAACCTCGATCTATACAGCACAAGTTACAAACAAACTTTCAGCAACACCGAACTTTCCCCCATGGAGAACTCCAGATCCAGACCAACTTTGAAGATGAAGAGCCAATCTAAGTTATTAATGCGGCGAAAAATCGCCGATTAATTGCAATTCAAGGTTTGACCGAGTTGAATTGGGTGAAATCGGTTGGGGTTTAGTGGACACCGATTAATAGGCAAAAAATCGATGAGTCACCGATTAATCGGCCCAGCCGACTCGCCGATTTATCGCTATATATAAAAAAATAATAACAATAAAAATAAAAAACCTAAACTTAAGATTCTCATGTCATGACTTCCTTTATTCTTTCGTCTAGAATATATTGGCATAATCCTTTGGATGTGGAGTATTTTTGTTTGTACAAAGTGACCCCTCTAGAAATATCTTCGGTGCAAAGTAATACGATTTATCTTCATGGGTTAGTGGGATAGGTAGGTTGGTTCTTTTTGTTAAACGTGACATTTATTTTGCTTTTGAATGTTTGTCCTGGTAGCTTAGATGTTAAAACAATCTCCAATTTCTTTTAGTTTATTTTTAAGTAGTTTGGCAGATAATTAGTAAAATTATATAATTACAAATTGCACCATTTTGATTAATTATTTATTTTTGCAATCTAAAGCGACTAAATTTTAAAAATGATTTGAAAAAAATTGACCGATTAAATCCGATTAATCTCGCTTAATAGTAATTCGGTCCTGGACCGCGCTGCGTTCGCATTCCGATTTAATTGCATAGGAGCCAACACTCTCCTCACTCTCTCTACAACCCTCCATTCACGATCTACAATTCACTTCTTTTGATTGGACATGCCAATAGTGTCGACATCTAGAGCGTCCACGTAGCTTTACGTTGTGACAGATCGTCCAGTGTCAACAATAAGACTGTTATTTCCCTATCATCCTTATTTGGTTTACAAACTAATGACTCTCTATCTCCTTAGATATGTGAAATTTGCAAAGCATTGTACGATATTTCAGACATCTAGGTTTAACATGTAAACAATTAAACAAATAAAAATAATAAAAAATTGATTTCATTATAAAGTTACCAAGTGATACCCAATTAGTGACTAATTCTTCAAATAGGAATTTCATTTCATGAATATACATTATACATCATCATGCAGTAATATTTGGAAAGTTTTTTTAATTAATTAATTTATTATATATATATATATATTTTTTTTTTTTTTGCAGACTGTTTGTTTCAAAAATGAACTCGAATGGAACATTATCATTAAACAAGGGTATGCTAATGCCAAGATATACAAGTGTGAATGATGCCCTCGTCCTATGTGTATTAGGTATGTTCAACTTTCTATGATTATTTACAGATTTTTTATATTCTATTTTCGTGATTTCCCTAATCCAAAATTCAAATCATCACCAGGTCATATGGAAGTGGAAAGGAAGATAATCCTCTATGCAATGTCTGTGGCAATTCAGAAATGAAACTTTTGCGGCATGTTTCTTTTATCAACTGTCTGGTAAAGTAACTTATCTTTAGAACTTTCACTAAAAATTCTTGCATAGGTTTAATAATGAGAATTCTTAGGAAAAAAAGTTATATTATAAAATTTAATTGATTTTTAGAAATATTAGAAAACGCAAATTACCCATCTCTCTTCTCCTCCAAATAACTATTTGGACTTTTTTTCTTCTTTTCTTTCCCCTCTTCTTTATTCTTCTTTCCCTGTAGAAACTCTATAGGCCCCAGCTACCAAGAGAAGAAAAATTGCTGCTGTAGTCTTTAAAATTACAGGTTTTTTTATTTTTTATTATTTTTTGAAAGAATACCACAATGTCATGTGATAAAGGTTTGCTTCCACTGTAATTGATTTTGAAGATGGTTTGAATCAATAATTCAATCAGATTTTGATCATTAGCCAATATAGAATACCCCTGTAGACCAATCAAAGAAGTTATTGTGAGGTTTTACTTTCAGGGTTACAATTAAGTATTTGCGAACTGTATACCCAAGTAAAACATAAAATAGTTATGGTTTTTTTTTTTTTTTTTGTTTTGATCAAGACTCGAGACTACTGTAGTGGTTGGTCTTTTGAGAGTTTGTTATGGGGAAGAAGCTCCTTGAACAATGATCAAGCGATCAAAGATGTTAGAGGTTTTGCTTTCGGGTTTACAATTAAGTATTTGCAAACTGGATGCCCAAGTAAAACATAAAATAATTATGGTTTATTTTCTTTGATCAAGGCTACTTGTAGTGGTTGGTCTTTTGAGAGTTTGTTATGGGGAAGAAGGCCCTTCAACAATGATAAAGCACGAAAGGAAGGGAAAGTTTGGTATGAAGGCTATGCAAGAGTTTTGTTTTTCACGGATAATGAAGCCCCATTAGGTACCAGTTAAATGCTGGAAAGAGAAAAAGAATTAGTTACCAGATAACGAGTAGTTTACGTATTTTTTGTTTTTTTAGTTAATTTGGACGTTATTTATTTATTTGTTTTTATTTTAAAAATCCATAGTTTCAAACATGAATTACATTTTACTAGTCTCTCAAGTTGGAAGCCCATCTAGACTTTTATATCATTGTTGAGTTATCTATCTCAACCTCTAATAACAACTCAAGTTGATGTCTCCATGAACAAATTTATGGGATTAGTTGAGCTAGATAAACTGCAAAAATTTGGAAAATCTGAGTTCATTCAACTTGAGATTTTTAATATTTTGAAGAAAGTTTAATTCCTTGCATATTCACTAGACTATTAAAATGTGATGAGCCAATCAAGTAGATTTGCATTTGACAAAGTTAGAAATGCTTTTGCTAATGTTTGATCATTATTTTATCTAATTCTAATGATACATAGGGCCATGATATTTTGATGGTAATTAGCTATACAATAAATGGAGCTGCAGTCATAGATGGGGCATTACTTATAGCTGCAAATGAGACTTGTCCCCAACCACAGACTTTTATTTGGCTGCTACAGAGATCATGCGCCTCAAAGACATGATTATAGTTCAGTATAAGGTTAATCTTGTCCAAGAAAGTGCTCCCATGGATCAATATGAATCAATCAAGAAATGTGTCGAGGTCAGATTTCTTCAACTTCTACTGGTTTCAGTATATCAATTGTTGACCAACTTCAATCTAACTTGTGTTGTAAAACATTTTCAGGGCACTGCAGCTGAGCATGCACCCGTTGTATCAGTATCAGCACAACCACAATATAACATTGATGTATTGTTGAGGACATTGTAAAGAAGATACTCATTCCAAGGTATGTTAATTTTATTAAAATATGAAGAGAGGAAAAATGAATATCTAATACTCTTTTGACTGTGTACCTACGCTATTAGTCTCTAAGGACCTTATCCATCTATGCAGGGTGTTGTGAAGGTAAATCAGTTGATTAAGATCAGCCCTGGCATTGTTGTGAAGGATGAGAATGACAAGATAAAATGCAGGGCAATATATTCAAGAGGAGTATCACTTAAAGCTAAGCAGAATGAGTTGCAGTTTGCCGTGCCTGGGGGTCTCATTGGTATTAGCACTACTATCGATCGCTCGTTGACACGTTCTGATTGGTCAGTGGGTCAGGTTCTGTGGGAGGTTTGCTTGCTTCCAGAAGTTTTTATCAAACTTGAGGTAAGGTTCATCATTACTCATATCATATTTGTATCTTACTTCAACTGTATCTTAAGCACTCACTTTATTGAGTATTGAATGCTTGCGACAAATTGACGCCATGAAGTTTCTGGATCACTATTGCTATTCCTCTCAGTTATAACTATCATTCTAGCTGTTTTATGTATGATTTTGAATGTGTTTGTGTTTGTGTTTGTTCTTGATTGTTCAACATTTTCTTTTTCAGGTTAAAATTTTACTTCTCAGTCGACCTTTGGGAGTTAAAATGAAGGGTGATGAGAAACAAGGGAAAGTTACATCACTTACAAAGAATGAGACACTGATGTTGAACGTTGGGGCTATGTCAACTGGGGCTAAGGTAGTTCCAGAGAAACTTCCAAAGAAGTAACATGTTGCCATCACTACAATTCATGTCTCCTGTGTGCACTAGCAAAGGGAAGAAGACTGCCATTAGCTGGAGGGTCGACAAGCATTGGCATCTTATTGGATGGGGAAAGATTCAAGCAGGAACTACCCTTGATCGTTCACCATCTCCATTTAAATAGAACTTTGTTCCAAGAAATTAGAAGAAATTAAAACAGTACAAGGGACCTTCTTATTTTTTGAAAAATGAGATGCCAATGTTGATCTTTAGTTTTAAATTGCGTTTTATGTATGCCCTTCTTTAAATTTGGTTGCCTTCGCAAATTGGTGTATTCCATTTGACAAGAATGTCTTTTTTTTTTTTGCAAAGAAAGCAAGGGTTGAAGGAACCTACCCCTATATATACAGCAGTTGCATAAATGCTGCACTGCAAACCAAAAAATTCTCTACCTAAAGGAGTTGCAATACTAATACCAAAAGGGCCACTTCTAGCAGCTAAAAAAACAGCCATCCCGTTCTTTTCTCTGAAGATGTGATACACCTCAATTATTTCAACCTGAGACCGCAGCTTCTATCTTGTTCAAAATGGTCATGGCCTTCCAAGGGTTTCATACACTTAGTTAATTATATTTGCTGCTTGTTGATTATCCAATCTCAATCTTGGAGATATTCATCATCACTGCAATACAAGTTGCCTGCAACTCTAACATGAATATACCATCTTTTCTCTGCCCCCATTCATCTCGAACAACACCACCTGTTCAAACTGCAATACTCTTCTTGTCTAGGCCAATGCCAGCTGCAATATTTGACAATGGAGTTGAGAACTGAAGCTGCAGATGCCAAGCCATACACAATTCCTATTATGAATGGAATCCTTGACTTGCTTAACCTCCTTGTGCATGATTTCATTGATATTCTGGACACAATTTTGATATACTTGCTCATATTTTGACTTGAGTTATTGAACCTTCTTTGATTACTCTCATACCAAATCCAACACAAAACTACCTTTAGAGCAAAGTTACAAAGTTTTGTACTTCTAGCATGAACTTGCAACCATTTCCATTCAAGAAAACTACTCTGCTCAACTTTATGATAACCCAGCACATGGAGAATTCTTCGCCAAATATTTTTGGCAAACTGACACTGAAAATACAAACGTTGAATGTTTTCCTGGTTCAAAACACATAGGCAACAAAGAGATTCAGAAAGCACTTTATAAGTTATCCTGAGTTAGTAACTTTTAGCACCATCCACATGAAAATTGTGCTTAGGAGTGCCATGGCAGTCCAAATAACATCACTCCAAGTGTATTTATCGCTTCTCACCAAAAGATCATTATAAAGCATCTTTCATGTTGAACAATCCTGAGGTTGAACTCAGCCATGCTACCCTGTCCTCACTTTGATTCCTACATATTCGCATATTACCAAGAGATTCCCAAAGGGTTTGAACAATAGGAAATACCCATCTGCTCCCTCTCATCTTACTGACCTTGTCTCCATCTCTGATCCCTGTAGCTAGCCTTTGGTTGTAGTTAAGTTTGCAAATATGGTGTATTCCATTGACAATAATGTCCTTCTCCGTCTGAAATTACCACTTTTTGATTAACACACATTGGTGCCTTACTGGATGGGGTGAGATTCAAGAAGGAACTCTCATTGATGTTCTATTAATTTATCTCCCATTCGAGTAGATGGAGGGAAAAAGAAGAAAATATTGTAGAAGGGATTCAACACGATCCTTTTCATTTTTCCTTCATCCTTTGGTTTTCGATATGCATAATAAACACTCTCCTTCGACAAATTTTATTGGATCCCATGACGAAGAATGCCCTTTTACATCTACAGTTACTACTTCTTGGTAATCTAATATGAATATGCTGTTATCCAAGTGAGGCCATTACCATTGTTCCTCACTTGTTCTACAACTGATAAATTTCATGCCAATTTAGTAAAAGTCAACGTTCAAATTTTAAAACAGAACCCATTTGAATTACATTCAAATATCTCACATAACGAATGTAGCTACACAGTAGTTACATATTTCTCTTAACCGAGCTTGGCAAGGACATCGTTCAGGTTGGACACTGTCTCTGCATAGTACTTCTCTGCCTCTGAGCTGCTCTTGGTCTTTGCAGCATAGTCCAGCTGATCACAAAACAATATGAAGTTAAAACAACATTACAAGGAACTACGGAAGTGCGTGTGCTTTATAAGCATTACCTAAGTAAGTCTTAGCACATGCATTTCAAATAACACAACAATGACATTATTGAAGGAGTACAAGGCTAGATTACTTACATTGCCTATGGTTTGGAAGAGCTTTCCAGTGAGGTCTTTGAGGGTTTTCTTCTGGTCTTTAGGCACGGATGAGATAACAGTGTTGAGGTCATAGCGAAGATACCCAGCCCTAAGACGGAGATCATTTTGGACGTAAGGCCATGCTTTCTTGTCTATCAATGCCTTTACACCGAGAATTTCCTGGGCTGATACCTTTGCCCTTGCTGCAGCCTCTGCTGGAGTTAGTGGCTGAAGGAAAAACCGTTCCTTCAATGGCTTTTCTAGATCCCTAGCCTCATCAGAATTTTCAGTTCCAGCTGCCAATACACAAATTTTTGTCCAAATCATTTTCAGTTGATAACATCAATCTTTGTTTTTGTTTTTTTTGAAAGCAAGCAGGGTTTAAAGGATCCCTTAACCTAATAACATCAATCTTTATATGTATATGTTTGTGGAAACAAATGTACACAGATGATCAAGCCGTGCCTACATAACTCAAGGTGACTTTACCATCTAGGATGTTATTGTAACTTTCCGTACCCCCCCCCCCCCCCCCCCCCCCCCCCCCCGTCTAGAGTTTACATTGGATTTCTTCATATGCATGTCCAGAACTATTCCTATGTCAATTGCATTGTACCATAGGGCTTATAAAAAGTAAAAACCCTACACCGTACCAATTCCACTTTATTAGAAAAAGATTGGCCCTCACTACAAGTTCAAGCTTTTTCTTTTAAGAAAACGGGGGGCAATTAGTCCATATTGCGCATTATCTAAAACGACTGACTTTATGCATTTCAATTATTTAACTGTTCAAATCAAGAACTTAGCAACAAAAACTTTGAAAAAGGATGTGGAAACCTACGCAGTCCACCGGAAGGGGGAGGAGGTGGGCCAACTTTAATGGGCACGGCATCAGCTAGAACGGCCTTAACAAAGGACCCAGTTGCAAAACCAGCTGCTACGAGACCCAACACAGCTCGGCGGCTGCTCTGAGCTACTGCTTCAGTTTCAGATGAAACCTTTTGCTGTGCTCCAACTGTGAACCCACTTCGGCTTACACTGACTCTGGTGCTTCCAGCTACACTCAAGCGGTTTGAGCTGCTTAGCTGGATACTGCCTTCCAAGACTGCTTGCAATTGAGAAGTGCCACGTAAGCCGGTCATTGAAGCCATAGCTTGAGCCATTTTTTGATCACTTGCTCTGCTCTCCCACAAACTGTTTTATCAGTTAAGCAAGAAAAGAGATTTAAAAGTTAGAAACTATTTCGGATGCCAATGGTGTGGTTGTCGTGTGTGTTTATGTTTCTATGATGTGGAATGTTTGGGCAACGGGTCCTTATCCCCCCATCTCTTATTGGATAAGTTGGATTGTGAATGAACCATTGCTGGATTGCCATTTGGATATCCTTCATAACCTGGAATTGGACAAGGTGGATTATCATGTTGGTACATTGACAAATGAGATTTCGACACGTGGTCGGTTTTGTGATATGAATTTGAACCATTTTAGCGGAGGAAACAAGTTAGTGAAACTGTTCAGGAGATCTTGTCACCTAAAGTTTCCATGAAGGCACCCTGACAAACAACGAAGCTGATTTAGAATCTTGGGTAGACAAAATAGTCCCCAAGCTCATCAGACACTTATTTAAGTTAATAAAACAAGACTAAAGGGACTTTTGCTTTTGTATTCATACCTATCAGCTATATAGTTTTAATCAATTGTACTAATTGAATGTTTAGTAGGGAGCTTAATCATTTCTTGCCATCTGCGCTGATAGCACTATCGTAATTAAGTTTGGTTATTTATGATAGTCGGTATTTAGTTTGGTTTCATAACTTCAGATGTTTTCCTCAGGTATGAAGCAGTTTCGGGCAATAGTTAGGTGTTAGCATTTTTCAGGCTACAAAGTTGTTTATGACGATTGGACATAGATAACTTGTTCAAGTGCGAGTTCTTCTGCGTACGACTTGTCTTATACACACATTACCACACAATACGTGAATGGACAACACTTGGAACAAGGCTCATTTCTCAATTCAATATCAAAACACATACCAGTAATGATCCATTATTCCTTTTTTAGCTATGTCCTTTCCTTGATCCATTAGTCCCTTTTTAGCTATCAGTTTTTCTGCATCCCTTGGTCCTTGAAACTTTAAACCCACTTAACTGAACAATTTATGTATCTCCGGTAGTTTAGTTGAGGTTTCTTTCAGAATGTTTCCACTTAACATGATGGGCTCAACATGTTTTCTGTGAAAGCCACATAGTTTTTGTAAACTGTGATGAATTAATTCTGTCATTGTTTCAAAATCTTCCGTGGGTACGTACATATTGATGTTGGCACTATTAACTCATTATATTTAATCATGAATAATGAAACTTTCTAGAATCTCCATAACAAATGAAAGAACTGGAGAAAAAAAAAGTAAAAATAATGCAAAGATCACACAGTTTACGAATTTTATATGGTGTACTGAAAAAGGATAAAAATCTCGAACTTAAGATGAACATAAAGCAACACTCTAGGCCTCGAAATTATATGCTTTAATTCTGTCTGATAAGTAATAACAATGTATGGACTAGAAAAATAGAACTTTTTACAGACTCATGCCATTCGAGTCATAACCTCTTGGAGAAGAGTTGTGGTGTCTTGATAACATGATTCTGTCAGAGGACGATTATTCTTCTTCGCGGCATCTTCAAGCTGTCAAAAATGTTAAAACATCATTTGTCAAGCATTGGAAAATTTTGATCGTGATAGGATAGGATCATAATAAGATAACATATTCTCGTATGACCCTTTTCAACATACACTTAGTAAGAAGTTGGAAGTATTTCATACCTTTTCCATACTATCAAACAATCTGTTCGCCAGATCAGTAAGAGGTTGCTTGTCATTAGCTGCTGCTGCTGAGATGATTTTATCAAAATCATAGTACATGGGGGTGGCCTTTATCCGTAAGTACCTCCTCAGATAATTAAGTGCATCTTGTCCAATCAAATCTCCCATCCCCGTGAGCTCAAATGCATACTTCTTTACTCGGTAAATCCTTCCTTTTATCCCAATATCGGGGATCCAAATTCCATTCTTAATAAAAGAACGAGTCCCAGTTTCCTCATTAGCAATCTCTGAAGAAAAAGAAACAAACATTTGTACAAAAGTTCGCAAATGACTCTTTGAAAAGGATATTGAGCAGTAACCTACGATGTGAGTTATGAATAGTGGGGAATTTCTAGCGGAAGTTACAAGTTCCATTTGAAGTTGGAGACTAGAGATTATTTTAAACTGCTTAGACTGTGGTTCCAGCAATGGAATGTCCGGATTATGAAACCAAACTTCCAATTGTACATTGTAGGGGTGGGCATCCCATCCCGCAATCCCGATCTAGAGTGGGATGGGATCGAGATAAAGATTTTCAATCCCGTCCCATCCCGAACCAATTTTTTAATATTTAATATTAAATATGTAGTATTAAACTATGAAACTATTTGTTGACATGATTTTTATCTGTTGTTTTATTTATTGACATGACTATTTTATTTTCACAAGTTTTCATGCGACTCACCTAGATAACGAATCTAACTCAAACCCTCTCCTTTTTTTTTTCCTCTTCTAACTCTTGACAACAATAATGTGTGTTCCTCATAGTTTTTAAATGACAAATCCATTGATCATTTTCATTAGCAGTGTGCAAAAAATGGATATCTTTAATAGTGGTTCGAAAAAAACGGAGTAAAAGCTAATGAAATGGGGAAATAATAATCAATGGCTTAAATTTATATAGTTGTTCTTAGAGTTGTGTGTTTGGTAAATCCAAAATTTTCAATCTTGCATGTTAAATTTTCAATACAAAATTTAGTACATGCTCATCCTGTCTCGTCCCATCCCAAACCCGTTTGGAATGGGACAAGGTCGGGATGAGGTCTATTCCGCCCCGTCCTGTCCCAATCCCGAACAAACGAGATGGGATAGGTATGAGGTCCATCTCGTCCCGTGCCCACCCCTAGTACATTGGAACATTTCCCACCCATCGATCAATAAGGAACAAACCACACACAAAAAAAAACATAGGGTTCAGGAAAGCACATGAGAATCATAAATGGATCATGAATCTGCATGTTCACCAGGGATGACCATGTATTGTTTATTTCTAATCACTAATTAGATTTGTCCATACTTAGCGGCCGCACAAGCAATCTGAAGCATATATAAAAATTATGCTCAAACAATCCTTAAGAACAAGTACCATATGTTACAAAGTCTCAAATTTTGTAGACAAGTTATAGTTCTATATCCTCCCTGGTTGATTAGACGAAATGATTTACCACATGTCACATGGTCCTAATATAGCTCACAGGTATGGGATTTTCTACAATAGGTTCTGCTACTATATTGACTAGAACGAAAGTTGACAGAACAAATCTGAGTAGTAAATGTTCTTCAATTGTAATGTTGGTATATAATAGACAGAACAAATGCTATTATATAATAAAACACCTATAGGCATGTTTTATGGATTCTTCCGAAACCTGAAACAATTTGCAGAGCAAGCAGAGTGTTGATGCATATAAATTCTAGCTAGTACAGAGCATTATTAAACGATGATGCAGTAGAAGTTGAGCATGTTCTATACATCAACATGTATTGTATAAAGGGGGGCTTGGTTGAATGAAACCTTACTGTTGTAAATGGGAGGTATTGGTATTAGGCCAGTGAGCCAATACCCATTGTCCTCAGCCAGAGATTTCTCAACGGCAATTTGAGCAGAAATAGTAAAAGCAGCAAGGCCTAAAACTGCCCTTCTTGTAGTTTGTACTGCACCAGAATTGCTTGCAAGCACTTTAGATTTGTTCTCTTGTATTTCCTCAGTTTTGTTGCCACTGAATCCGATAATTGTCATTCTTCTTCGTGTACTTGTGGCATTGAAAGGTTTCTGTTTGATTGGTAAGGTTTCAGAGACTCCATTAAGACTTGCTTGACAAGCCATAATTGGGTGTTGTATGTGTTGAGAGAGAAGCAGAGAAGCTAATACTCTGAGTTTCTCATGGATTCCTTGAAGTTACTATGACCACAGAATCATATCCAATTTAAGGGCCTTTTAGTCACTCTGAAATTTGAAAGAATTATGTTGGATGGAATGTGTATCTGCACCTTCAGTTTCTGTAAATTAGTACAGCCTCTTCTAACAAATTAGAAAACTATTTTAACAATTTACCAAAATATTATAGTGCTATGACAAGTTTCTCAATGAACAATGCTAAACAAAATATGAAATTATAAAAACTCATAAAAGAGACTTGAAAAAATCAGCCTTAATTATATTAAATTTGTAGGAGGTTTTGAGTCCCACGTCAACTAAGCACCAATGTTAAGATAATCTATGGAAGACAGCCATACCATACTCACAATTTTCATGTCCATTTTGAAAAGCACATAGAACAACGATCTTTACTCTTGGTAGCAATAGCAACTGATCTTGGGAAGTCTCTGGCTAAGCAAAATGGGTAATGCACACTTGCCCAATACCAAACCATCAATCACTTGTATCACTTAGTAAGTAGACATAAGAAATGCTTGAACTTTCTATTCTACTAAAAGCATTTTTTAATGTTGCTTCATACTTGTAATCCTAAAGCAAACGATCTTGTGTTGCATGATTCATTGAGACTGTACTTGCATTCTGAAGTTTATGGTTAATTTATGGGACTAAAACTGCTGATTTCAATTTGGAACCCTGCGATAATTTACGAACAAGCAACAATATAAATTACATAGGCTAGTATCTTCTGTATTAGGAGATGATGAGTTCAAGCCTAATTCATACCATTCTACAATATTGCAGTGCCGTTTCTCTTGTTTGAATTGAATGGAGACCTTGAAATGCTGATTCACATTAATGCAGTGATAAGTTGCACAGTTTCGCTAGTGGTAGCACTGGAATTTCTGGCAACCAAATCATTAGTCCTAAATTGGGGTAGAACTATGTCCAACTAAGTGATAGGTTTTCTGGCTTAAGTACAATAGACAGTATTGCACAATCACATATCAATGAGTTTCTGTTGAAAGCATTATTTTAACAATGGAACAAATAAAGAAAGACAATGCAAGTTAATTAAAATAAAGACAGGCAAATGGTGACACTAGTTAGCCAAATTGAGGTAATGATCTCATTTGAAAGGGGCTTTAAATAACTTTATCAAGTTCATCTAAGGCTTATTCTTACATCATTTTATTCTGATTATATTCTCTTCTCACTTAAATAACGAAGTGAACTTCTGTATCAAGCTGCCTAACCAACCAGTAAAGCCACCTGCAGCAGGCTTATCTACCATAGTTACTGGATCGAAGGGATATGGCTTCATTGGTTTAGTTGCCTCCAGAAGCTCCTCAATAGGAATAGGTGGTTTCGAACGCTCCAATGTAACTATGGGTTTAAAGTACTCTTCCGGGTCTGGACAGAAATCCTGAAAACACAAATCCCATCAAGGATCCAAGTTAATTCGCCTGTCCATACATTTTTTGTTGCAATCTCTATTGAAGTGACTCGCTTACCTGATCAGCATGCATTTTCCTCACAAAGTTCTTGAATGTCCCAAAATTATCACTTTCAAGTAGCTCGTCTGTGAGCCTGAGATATGTCATAGAAGACATACGCAATTTTGGAGGCCCATCTTTATTGATACCATTTGGTCTTGCATTTCTCAGAATCTGACTATAAGCTGTCTGATCATATCTTGGAAGTGCATTTTCACCTGAAACTTCTATGCCTTCTCTCCAACCTGCACTGAACACCTACAGTGCAAAACAACCAAGTTCAATACTTCACCTCTCCAAACACTAGGTTCTAATGTACGAGCAGGTAATGCTCTTGAGACTTTTACCTGCTGAACCAGTTCCTCAGGGCCACTCTTAGCTTCTTCAGCTTGTTCAGAGTCTCTCATCTCAATGCAAGTGAAATTCAAAATAGCATAATGCCTTGAAAACATTCTAGCTACGGGTCGATATCCATCTCGATCATTCAAGTTGTAGTATCCTGAAGTAAGTTCTGCTGCGTGGTTGTCAGTCTTATACCACCAATGGATTCCGGATACCTGTTTAAAAGATGGTTAGAGACCTCAATTAATAAAAAATACAAAGCATGGTGTTAACTTGAGATTATTAGTGATGGTAGGAAAATTACTTTAGCTGCTAGCTTGATTTTACATCCAAGGAAAATCTTATTGGCTTCATCAAGGATCTTATCACCATGGAAAAGCATCTTGTTTGAATACCAAGTTAGGAAAAACTTCCCTTTCTCGGTCTGATACGTTCCGTTTGATTTGAAGAACCTCGTAGAGTCGGGTGTGTCATTATATGTCCCTGCATCATCTGGAAGTTCCCATTCAGGATGCCCTGCTTTTGTAGCTGCCTCTTTGAATTCTTCTTTGAGATACTTGTCATAGCACTGCATTGTTTTGGCAAATTGTTAAAATTCATCTATTCTACATTTTGATAAGTTCGATTAACTTTATACAATGACAATTTCTGTAGGCTGTCAACTATAAATGTTATGCATTGAATCAGCAAATTGATACTCTAGTGATTAAAAAAATGATGCTGCTGTTAAGGTAATCTGTGCAGATGCTTTATGAACAGCACATGTGCATCAAGTCTAGCATGCAGTATGCCTTCATGAGGTTCATTACCATCATCCAATTTCAACCTACAAATACCTACTTGGTAGTTTTGAACACATGAAAAACATGAAAGTAGTCTCACCTGAAATTCTCCGATTCCTGGAAACTCCCATCCTTCATTTTGTTGATAAGAAGGATATCTGAGCTCTCCAGCAGGTCCAAGTCCGACTTCAATATCTGTTATAAGTCCTGCCTCCAAAAAGTCTGACATGTTCTCTTTAAAGCTTTTCATATAGTCACTATATATCTACATGAATCATTTTCAAACCATTAGTTTATTGCATACAAAGTACCCTATATATAGTAGGCTTAACATAAAAGGTCAGGCAGTTAATATAGATGCCGATGAATATTCAAATGAAGATTGGAAATGAATATTGAAAAGTCTAACCTCAATTGCTGTTCTTCCATGAAAGAGCGGCTTGTTATCCACGCCAACAGAGAGATACTCCTGGTCTGTCTTACCCGCTCGCGTAGTGCAGAAGATATCAGGGTTCTTCTTTCCTATATGAAGGACCCATTTTGGTATAGGGATGTTAACAATATCACCTACATTTCCACCACATTGGTGAAACGACATAATTGCTTGCAACTTCAGTCCACATTCTTGAACAACTTGAAACAAATTCCTATATGCACTCCAGTCATATTGCTTAGGACCCTTGGATTCTACTAGCCCCCACCATACATCCAGCATGACCCCATCAACATCCACCGCTCTTAACTTCTTTAGCTGTTTCTTTATCTCCTCCTTGTTTTCAAAAACATTGTCCACTGATATAACACCCAACTATTCCACACCACGAAAAAAAAAGAAAAAGAAATTACAACATCAGTCAAGGAAGAAAGCTATATTAATTAACGACGGCATTATAAGAAACACTACAAATTTTGAATGGTACTTACAGGGAGCATAACATAGACAGGAACATAGTTGGCTAACATCTTTTCTTTCTCATTGAGTAGAACTGGTGCCTGCATTTTGTTTTGGTAAAGAAGAGATGGGTCTTAAGATTTCTTCTTAGACTGAATATGGGAATGTTAGTCTTAAAGTTAACTTCATCAAATTTTATAGAGGCAGCAATCACAATGCAGATAGATACCCTTATCTCTGCACACAAATTTAGACTTCCTTGTCTTTGGTAAAGACTGTCCAAGAAATTGCCTCTAAGATGGCACATGTTTTAATGAAGCATCTCGCATGCTCAACATTGAGGTTATTTTGGTCATTGTGCTCCATGGGCGCCATGAAATGACTAAAATGCCAACCTCTATATTTGCATGACTAAAACAAGAGTATATATGTGGCCTCTAAAGCAATGCGAACCATAGCTTATAACAAGTGATCTTAAAGAAAATTCAAAGAGCTACCTTAGTTGGTGGTGCAGGTGACGAGACTTCAGATGCCACAGCTTGAGGAGTTCCTGCTATGTTAGAAGAACCAAATGAGACCTGGCCTAACCATTTTCTTTGGGGGGATCTTCCTCTGTAACTTTGTACATGGTTTGGCGATTGTGTGTTTTCCAGTGAATGGTGTCCTTGAAACGTGATAGTCCTACCGCAACCATTTGAGTTTACAAGGCTTGCCATGATGATCAAAACTTTTCAATTGCAATAACTGTTGTTGGATCCAATGTCTTGCATCGTCTGAATTTATAGTAATGAAGAAAAGAGGGAAGAAGAAGGAGAGATCTAAGTGAACAAATGGGTGGCCTAGGTTCTTTTCCTAAGAAAATCTACAACTTTATTCATCCTTGTTTGATAGTGAAAAATCATTTTAATCATGTGGAGAAGAAGAAGACCCTGTAATCTGTATTTAAGTGGAAAAAAAAAAAAATCTTTATTCTTGAATTACTTTGGTGAAAAGTATCCAAAACAATAAAAGAGAAAAAATAGAAAGATGAAGGGAAATAGAAAGACAAGTTTTTGTACTTGGTGGTAGGTAGGTACAAGTTCCTATTCCCTGTTTGGTTTTTTCTACATGTCAATTCATCCATCCGGCATTTTGGGAGAGGTAAACTTGCTTTGAAATCAAAGTGGGTTATAAAGATTGATTGAAAAACATAACAAATCAATGAAAACTAAAAAATAAGGAAAACTAGAATGATAGGGCATTGAACTGCAATTGATATATATTGCTTTTTTTTTTTTTTAATTTTTTTTATTGAAATCGTATTGCATAATTTCAACATAAGGATTTGTTGAGGCAAGTGAGGATATTACTTGTGTCACCCATTGAAGAATGGTTGTACCCAATCACGATGGAGAGATAAGGTTCATTGAACAATCAATGATTGGTGGATGAAGGGGGATGGAATAAATTCAGTAGATGTTGTTGTAGGATCCACCCATTTTTCCTCAGCTTCTCTGTAGCTAAATCCAATGGCCTACGCATTTCAAGAACTCATAACCTGTAGTAGACAATTTCAAAATCAAACTACTAAACTAATGGGTTTTCTAATTTTAAAATTATTATTGGGTTAGTTGTTTTGCTTAGATTTTCTTCCCTACAAAGAAGGGATCTGGAGTTGCTTTTGAGAAATTAAAGGATGAATGAAGTACTTGGAGTTTGTTCCCTCTAGATCAGGAATTTAGTCCATTGTAATTGGAGTCTTTGGAGATGGTCTCATGGCAACCATTGTTGGAATCTCGTGTCGCGTTAAGACCATATATGTACTAGTGTGAAATACATGGTTTAGTAGCCATGTGATCATGATGCACCCACATGACTCACGGGAGACGTGCCTTTGTCTCTATGGCTTCCTAGGAGGACAAATATTTACAACCCTTAGATTAGACGCTCATTAATTTGTATTTTACATGTCAAAGTTCTACTACTATTTATTTATTTATTTTATTATTATTTTGTTAAAGGCATTATGCATTAGATTAAGAAGATAAGATAGTGTTACCTGCCATAGTAGCAAGGTTGTGTGCCTCATAGTTGAGGTTCCTAGAAATATACAAACAGTGCCAATTGCTAAGCGATAACATTGGGCGCTTAATATTACAAGCAATGGGGTGCCACACCCAATCTAAAACAAAAGATGAACCGGTATCTTGGGCAGATATTGCCGTCATAAAATTTGCAGAGTTGCCAAAAACTAGACTAGTAATCTACCATTGGGCTTGAATTAACAGAAGTGTTGCCTCTCTTGTGAAGAATTCAGCCGTCGTACTATCCAAGACTTTCCCATAGATTGGACTAGCCACCGTAGCAAGGACTTTACCCGTGAGATCCATTATTATGACCCCAATAACGCCCTATTGAGATTGAGCAAAGAAACATGCATAAAAACTAAAAGTTATTGCATCATGAGCCAACTGAATGCCTGACTGAAGGGAAGGAGGCAGAGTGGTATTAAGGTGGTGGGACATGGTACATTCAAGTTGGGCCTGCATGAGGACAATTCTCAAAGCTACAGGTGAAGAAGGGTCTTCCCCCTCAAGGCGATGAACAGGTGCCAAGGTAGGACAACCCGAATTTTGGTTAATGCGGGTTGAGTGCACAATCTAGGGGATTGAGTTGAGCACTAGATTTGAGGCGATCCGCATGGGGCTGAACCATTGGGAAAACCAGAAAGACCAAATGGCATTTACCGTTTTGATAAAGATTCTTGTATGAAACTTGGTCTTTTTAAAAATGATGACATTCCTGATCCGCCAGATGGAGAAAACGATAACAGTGAATTGTGAAAAAATTTCATCCTTAATGAAAGGATTGAAGTTTGATGTTTTCCAAAGCATGTGGAAGGTTTCAGGAACTGAAAGTGGTTGGAGCCAGTGGAGTGGGAGAGAGAAAAGGAGCCCTAGACGACTAGTGACAGAGCAAAGAAAGAAGAGATGAAGAGCGTCCTCTACCTTGTCATGGCAAAAGACGCAACTATTTTCAATAGGCACATGGACCCTGACTAGGTTAGCAGCAGTAGAAAAAAGGTTTTGACTAACTATCCACATAAACAGAATGCCGCTGGGAGGAGCTTTAATGCTCCAGAGATAACAGAAAATCTTAGGTTTCATAGGGGGGGGGACTCGAAGAAGAACCCAAATCCGAAAAGGATGCAAATGCTCGGGAGGCGCTCTTGATAGAGAAAACTCTTTTTTTGTTCCCATGCCATATAAGGGCATCTGAAGTGTCAGTGGCTCGAAGACAAATGTTTGAGATGTCCTGACTCATTGGCACATGAAAACAAGGAGTTGATAAGAGGAATGTTCCAAGCTCTCACAGAAGAAGAGTGGGCAGTCCAGAGGTCAGGAATACGACAGGGAAGGTCTGGATGTGAGGGATCCAGTAAATAGTCTGCCAGCAACAAGTCAGGCTTGACCCACGCGTCATGCCAAAGGTCAATTTGGTTCCTCAAAAGGACTTGCCAGTGAGCCAACTGCCTTGTGAGCATTAGAGCCTTAAAAGTGCCCCTCCAAGCAAAAAACAAAACAATCGTAGGGACTCGGGCCAGTTGGGATAACGATTTGGCAGGGTAATATAAACACTTGAGAAGCTGGGATTTGAGGGAATTTGGGGTTAACCAAGCATTCCATACATTCTTGGCTAAAAGGGCGAGATTCATGTTCCTTGTCGAAGGGATATTGGGGCAACCAAGGTGACGGGGTTCAGAAATTTTTTCCCAATTGCAAAGGTGTTTGGCTTTCCCTTATTCAAGTCAATTTCACCAAAAGTTGCGAGAAAGAACATCAATATCACGGGATATGCCTATAGGGAGAAGGAAGGTGTGCATTGTGTACACTGGGATAAAATTAAGGATCACTTTAACCATGATGGTGCGGCTAGTCTGTGAAAGGACTTTCAATTTCCAAGACGCGAAGCGATTAGAGATATTGTCAAGGAGGAAATGAAAATCTTTGACTTTATGCTTGGAAAGTAACAGAGGAGAGCCGAGGTACCAGTTTTTTGGGTTGAAGATTTTTGTTCCAAGGATTTTGTTAATCATCTTAGTATGTCGAAAGTGGACATTGGAACTGAAGAATATTGATGATTTGTCAAAATTCATTGCTTGACCTGATTGTGGGGTCTGGATGAGTTTTTTTTTATAAAATTTTTAATAAGGCTGACTGTGTTCTTATTTTATTTTTCTTTCATTTTTTGGAAATAAACAATTTAATTGTTTTTTTATTCAGTATATGTCTGAATGTAGCAAAGGATGATTACTTAATGGAATTCTCAAAGGATCTGCCGGTACCAATTTAGTAATGTAGATTTTATCAAACATGACTGAGGTCATTCATGCAATTTGAAGAAAAATAAAAGAGTATGTTTGGATATTTGTCCACAAATTCAACTTTGTATAAAGTGTCCATCATGACCAACTCAGTCATTTGAGTTTTAATAAATTTTGTTCATGATTGTTAATTTTTCATGCTTTAAAATTTTGCATACATATCTTGGCATTAAATTGGATGTAATTGATAAGGTATTATACTTAACTTTTGTAAATTATTAAAGTTATAATACAAAACCTACGACCGCCTAGGTGCCGCCTAGGCCCTTGGGCGCTAGGCACCTGCTTGCCGCTCGCCCATCGCCTAACGCTTTTTAGAACACTGCTTTTGCTAAATCAATTTTGATAGCCATCCAGCTTTGAGATTTTCGCTTGAAATGTTTCATTTAAAAAAAATTTCATGGGCAATGTTGACATTATCTGAGATGGATCGTCCTTTCAGAAAGGCTCCTTGATTGGGGGAAACTATGTTTTCCAAAAAAGGTCTATGCCTGGTCGCAAGAATTTTAGAAATAATCTTATAGATCACATGGCAGAGATAGATGGGACAAAATTTATCCGGGGATACCGAATTGTTGATCTTAGGTATGAGAGCAATAAAAGTTTCGTCAACTTGTGACCCATCTCTTTGTTGAGGAAGAAGTTACATACTACTTCAATGACATTAGGGCCCACGATATCCCAATATTGTTTAAAGAAGAATGCATGAAATCTCTCCGGACCCGGGGCCTTGTGACTTCCAATAGAAAATAATGTATCTCTGATAAGTTCGCTACTAGGGATGCTAATTAAGAAGATATTGTCCTCTGCAGAGATGACCGGTTGAAAGTGTTGAAAGATTGATTGGTCACTCGATGGATTAGAAGTCGTGAACAAATCAGATAAATAGTGAGACAAGACATCACCTATACCGACTGGGTTGGATAGCCAATGATTATTAGAATCCTTGAGACGCAAGATAAGATTAGTTTTACGCCTCATCACAGTAGAGAGATGAAAGAATTTGATGTTTCTATCTATTTCTAACAGCCAAGAAATGTTGGATTTGTTATGCCAAAAACATTCTTCCCTAATTAGAAGTTCCTTTAGGCGAGAGTCGAAAATTGCTATGGCCTTCGCATTATCCCCAAAAGGAGGAACACTTTGGAGCTTATCAATTGCAAACCGTGTTTCTTGGATGTTCCTAAAATCAAATTTATTCCAACGATTCAATGCATGGCTAAGATTTTAATTTTTGTAAGGAACACTTGGGGTGGGGGTCCTAGGCGGGGTGGGGTCCAGGAAGAGGAAACTATGTGATGGCATCTCGGATCCTTGGTCCACATTCGAAAAAATTTGAAAGGTTTCGGCCCCCTGTTTGAATGAGAGCGGCCCCCTGTTTGAATGAAAGACAAGCTGAAGAAGCAAAGCTCTATGGTCAGAGGAAGGGACATGGATAGATGTACATGTAGCCGATGGAAAAAGATCCATCCATTCAGTGGTGACCCAGGCTCTATCTAGTTTTGCATTGATGCCATTCTTTCATCGACCCTATCGAAAACTAAGAAATTCCAGGCTTTTAGCGCAACTTTGACAAATCAAAGCTTCTGGACTACCAGGAAGGGGTTCCCCTGAATTCTAGTTTGCCAAGCCTCTTGCACTGTTTTCTGAAATGAAGGATGCCTCGCCACATGTTAAAAAATATGAAAGGTTTCAAGCTCCTTTCAACAACAAGGCTGAGGTGAACATTGATATGGGAGTGCTCGAATAACCTTGCATACACTAAATAGACTGAAATCTCAGGAAACCCCTAAGAAAGGTCATAATTGATGAAAGCCCGATTGAGCTCACATGACTCTCTTCTTCCCAACAAGCAAACGATTAGACCAAGTGAACTGAGATAATTTGAGTGGGAGATCCAAGAGCTGAAAAGTATCAATAAAGTGTCGAAGATGGTTGAGAGTGACGTTTGAAAGAGAAAGGCCACCTAATTTTTCGGCATGACTGTAAATTGCATTAAGATCGCCGATGATAACCCCTGGGAGGGGTTGGCAATGATAAACTTGTAGCATGTTAGTCCAGAATTGTCCCCGACGGGTTAGGTTAGGTTCGCTATAAACAAAAAGAGTCGACCATACTATAGTGCAATTAAATAATATTTACAAAATGAAATAACGGAGAGATTGATACCTTCCTTCCAAAATAGTGCTATACCACCAGACTGCCCTAGATCTAGAACTGAGAGTCCATGACGGAAACCAAGCCTCCGACGTATACGGTTCATAATTTCATAATTTGCCTTTGTTTCAGACAAAAAATGGATATCAACATTGGACTGTAAGGAGAGAGTTATTATTATTCAAAACATTTCGGGAGACCCTATACCTCTAACGTTCCAAGAGAGTATCATAGGGACTGGGGCGATCTATCAAAGGTGGTTGCCATAACTTGAGAATAAGAGACCATAACTTGCTCCATAAACCCTTTGGTTGAACTATCCCCTGAAGTTATTAGCAGTGAAGGCGGGGACGAATCGTAGATATCCCGAGCCGAAGAACAAGTGGGTAGATGAGGTTCTTTGTAGCTCCTTGAACATGATTATCAGAGTGACTAGTTTGTAGCTTGTGTTTACCCAACATTAGAGCTGCATCTCGGCGAGCCTTTGCAACATTAGTGGCATTAACATTCTCTTTATGTGTCCGACCATATCAAGAGTAACTAAACCTAGAGTGTCAGTAGAATCAACAGGTACCTGGAAGTGGGTTTTTTTGGCCTGATTTCTTTTTTGAGCGAAAAGAAGAAGGAACATTGTGTATAGGAATTAGTCCAATATTACCCAACTCGGTAGAAGGTTTGGTGATAGCAGAACTATACCCAACTGATAAATTGGGATTATTCATATGAGTAATTCCCGTGGAAGATCCTGGTGCCATCTTAACCAAGTTCACTGTTTAGACCATTGATGATATCGTGGAGCATGTCGTAGCTCACTACAACACAAATGCCTATTAATAACATTTGACCATAGCGTTTTTTACACTCATGCTATAAAAACCCAAATTTTAATAGCATTATAAGACTAAAACGCTATGAAAGTGGAAGCGGGAAAAACTAAAATTAACCCGGCTCGATTCCCTCCCATTTCTACATTTGCTTCCCTCTCAGTCTCGCTCTCTTCCCCTCCCTCATTCACAGCAGATCGAAGTGATGCTCTCCCCTGACCTATCCTCCTCTTTGCCTTTCTGCCCCTCTCTTTCTCTCTTCTTCCTTGGCGCATTCTCTCCCTCTTCACAAATCTCTCTCAAAAGCTCATCTCTTCTTCATCTTTCATGGCACCCCAAGCATGAGTTCTTCAAGCAGAATGGTCTATTGTTCTCATCTCTTCCTTTCCCCATTTGCAAAGTTGAAAAGTTAGGGTTTCCTCTCCCCATTTGCAAAATTGAAAAGTTAGGGTTTCCTCTCCCAATCTCTTCCTTTCACCATTTGCCTGATTTGTTGTTGTTGTTGCAGACATCGAGGATGAGATCCAATCCAGCATCCGTTAGTTGCAGCTCGACTCAGCAGATAAGAATTCGTTGAATCTCATCCTTTACCGTTCGTTTGTTCGTTTTCTATCACTACTGTATTCGATGATGTACTAAACGTAAGGTTTCGGTTGAGTTTTGTAGAAGAGAAAATCGGTGTGGTTTCGATGGATGAAGTGAAATCTGAACAAGTTAAGTCGAAAGAAGTCGTAAAATCTGATAATATGGAAGAAGGTAAAGTGTAATTAACCTAATTCTTCTTTTCACTGTGATTGAGCTTATCAATATTACCAAAACTTCCGTATATTTACAGTGAAGAAGCAATTTGTAAGTTCTCGTAATTTTTGGTGCTTGAACTAGATTAAAAGATGTTCTGTTGAAGTGGAAAAATTGATTGGAGGAAACTCTTGAATTTTTTGCTATTTTGTCTTGATTTCTAATGTCACATGTTAGATGAACCTATTTTGGTGCAATAGAGATCTTGTCTAATTTGAATTGAGAGAAACTTATGTCATTGTATTTATTGGAACAAGTAGCTCTTGTTTTTCACTTGGGAAGCAATGGTTTTTTCAGAAAAATATAAATTTTTTGTAGTGATTGGTGCTGCAATCAGTAGATTTGCCCCCTGGTAGGTGAATATTAGGATTCTAGATTGTTGAAAGCTGAAATTTATATAACTTGTGTTAATATCTAGAATTTATGATTTGCTGTTCTGTATTTCAATTGCATATGCTTATTCAGTATCAATAGCATTTTTCACATTCTGCATATGCATCTGTATCTCTTATTTATTGTAGATATCAAGGAAGATGTGCAACCTGTTGCCGAACCCTCAGGACCCTCACACGCAGAGATTAAAGGTTTTTGTTATTTTATTATTATGGTTATCCATTATGTTTTGCTTTTACACTTACCTTTTGTATTGCTATATGTGACTGTTATTTATTGGATTTTCAGCGAAAGAAAAGGCAGCAACAGCTGCTGCAAAAGTTGCTGAAGAAAATGATAAGGAAGAGTCTAAGAAACGACACTTGAATGTTGTATTTATTGGTCATGTTGGCAAGTTGATTTGACAGTCTCTTTTTCAATGAAGCATATATTCAGCTTCTCAAAGTTTTGTACTAATGTTCACTCGTGTTCTTGCTATGTTGTTTGGTTTATGACCCACTGGATCTGCCAGCAGCTAGCTGGCTTGAGTTCCGATGATTTTCTCATTTGACTAATGATGTATTGATGTTTGATGTCATGTTTATGTTAGTTCATGATTTATGACGAGTTTCCAGTTAACTTTTGGGTAGTCTTGAGTTTATATGATGAATGGTGATTGCAGGAAGATATGAGAATAGACATGGGTGGGTGAGAGGTTGAATATAGTGCTCCTTAATAGGATGGTAGGATGGGTAGGGAGTATGATATGGTGGGTGAGAGTGGGTTGTCAAATGTCCTTATTGCATAGGGATGGGAGGAATATTGTTAACAAGTTGGAATAGTTTAGGAAGGAAACCTTCAATTCAGCGTGGGAAGAGGGAATTAGATTAGGTTTAGGAAGGATTTGTTTGAGCCTTACATTCAAGCATATATGTCGCGACTTTAAAAAAAAGTGATTCTATGTGGAAGTTGGGTTCAAGAGGGACACAAATGGGAAATTTCTTAATCTTACTCTGCAGGCAGCAATTCATGTGAATTGTTGGTTTCATTGGCCATTCCTTTTGTTTTTCCAATTGGAAGTTGGTAGACGACCTATGTTCTTAGTGCTCTTTCACTAGCAAAGTTTGGTCTACGGTCTACTTCCTGGAGTTGGAAGTTTTTGTTCTGTTGGATGTTGGAAAGTTGATGCCATTTCATCCAAAGGTTAAGTGGCATCTCTTGTTCCTTTTTCTATTAGGCACATGGATGAACCAAGAAATGTGATTGCGCAAAATGTTTTGAAATATTGTGAAACATTTTGTATTTTCAGGTCTTACTTGTAGGCGATTGGCCTGTCCTTGTGCATTTAAATTGGAAAGTACGAGTCATACGATGAATGAAATAGGAGGGAGTGTTGTAGGCATGGCAGTATGTGAAAAACACTAGTATATAAATTAAGGAACATATTTAAGTAAGCAAATCATATTATATTCAAGATATATTCATGTTTCAGAATTCGTTGTGACTTTGTGCATTCAAATTTATTCCTCTTCTCAGACCTTATATTTCCAGTGCTTCATGGCCTTGGTACTTTTTGGTCTCGCTTCTTTGATAACATTCTGCCAGCCATAGTTATTTGTTGTGGACTTTGAAATTCATATTATTTACTAATGAAATCCATTTCCTTTTTGTGAATGAAATAAAATCTTAATTGCGACTTACATAAATGATTGTGACTGCTACTAATGGAAAATATTGAATTTTGGCAGCAGATGCTGGTAAGTCCACCACTAAATGAATATTGTACATACATGATTGAAGTTTGAATGGATGCCGAGTTGCAGCCTTACTAATTCTAAATGAATATGGTACAAACATGATTGCAGACATGACAGGTTTGATATGTTGTTGTTTTGCATTGCTGATATGTTTTGGTTTTCATAGGTACACAAGAAAAAGCAGCTGAGGACTATGATATTGCTGCCATCAAATTCCGGGGTCTGAATGTAGTAACGAACTTTGACATGAATGATACAACTTGGACACATAGTATGTTGGGTTTCATATGGAATTTTCATTCCGTTACATTTGCAGAGATGTTGAAGGAGCTATCAAGAAGAGAGGTGTCTTGGATCAATAAAATCCCACTCACTTCAGTTCCTGTTCTTTGCAATCTCCTTGAAATTAATCAAGAACAATGGCTCAAACTATGATGCTCAGTAGCCATGCAGGGTTGTTGAATTTGAAGAGAGACAACCAAAACTCTCTACTCCATTTACAGGTTCAAAGACTTGTCAAGCCCAAGTCATTCTCACAACGGGAGCTCTCTCCTTTCTCATTTACAAACCATCAACAACTCTCCACTTCTTTGCCTTCCATTGTTTCTCTCTTCAAGTCTAAGACCAAATAAGAAGAATGTAGACTATGTTGCTGCAGGTATGTCATCATGAATTTCATCTAAATTGTGACATTTGAATTACATGGAAATGTTGGTTCTGGCAGGAAAGGAATGATTGGTGCTTTTTATGATTTTTATGCAATGAAATTTGACTTGTGTGGCTAGTAAGTTGTTTGACATGCTGATTTTGTTGCATTGTATAAATTTTATCCTTTGAATGTTAAAAAGACTGCAATCATGTTGCTCCTTATTCTCATCAGATGCGCTAATTTTGGGGTCTTAGTGATATCCTATGTGGGTCAGTTGTTTGTGAGCTCTCAATAGACTTACCTATAACCATATGTTCCAATGTACTAGGGTAACCAATGTATATGTGTCACTGTTGTTATTAGTATCCCCACAAATCCTTTATGATGTGTTTCCCAATTTACTTGGAACTTTTTTCTTAGTACTCCATCTATGTTTTTCTTCTTTTAAAATTTCATCTCTTATCCAGTCCATTTGTATAGGTAGTAAATGCAAGAGAACTAATGTTAGTTGCTGACTTTTGTCTCTTTGGTTTGGCCTAGGTACTGGAAGTTATCAGAATAGAAGTTTAGAATCGGTTGCTGTGGTTGATGGTGGTTCCCTGAGGCTTGCCGGAATCACTGTGAATAAATCAGTTGAATTTTCATATGAAGAGCTTGTTCAGGCTACAAATGATTTCAGTCTAGCTAATAAAATTGGTGAAGGCAAATTTGGAGCTGTTTACTATATATGCAGAGCTTAGAGGCGAGGTCTGTATTGAATTATGAATACGAAGGCACATTTTTGAACCCACATTGTTGAACATATTTTTCTCCTCTCATTTCTGACTTGTCCATTGGACCCTGCTAATTTCTTTGATCATATTTTTCTCTTGTGAACCTGACCTGCATATAGATTGTATTTAACTATTGTAATTAGATGGGTCTGACTCATGTTCATGAGTCAATATGCTTTTCACTGCAAAGAAAAATTGTGATATGATGAACTCAGACATCATTATGATATCTCAGTGCCCTTACTGAGATAGAGTACTATCAGACAAAGGAATTCTTGTTGTGGAGGACTGAAATCATATCTTGTTTTCCTTTCATGTGAAATTGTTAGTACCATTCTTACTCTGTTTCTTTATCTCCTATTGAAATTGTCCGCAAGTAGGACAAGAATTCCCATGAATGCAGTTTGATTGATTGGAGGTCGATCAAATGTGTCACATTCAGTAAAAACCCAAATACCCCTCAGCAAAGGAGGATGTGATTCACATGAGGTACCCAAAGTGCAATTATATTGTATTTGTAAGTCATGCTTACTGTTTCTTGATTTACGTTTCAATTTGAGACTAGACAAATTAAAATCTTGGTTTGAACTTGGATTGTTTGTATTGGTGTTTAGGTTTGAAGATTTTCAGACTAGACAAATTAAAGATCAGATGGGTAAAGGTGGTAGTGGAAGAAAGATTGGTAACATGAAGAAGCTGATAAACAATGAGAAAGCAAGAAACTCCGCAATTCTGCATTCAAGAAGAGAACCGCATGCCTCAAGAAAAAGACTCGAGTTACCTACATTGTGCGGTGTCGATGCATGCATGCATCATTGTTTATGGGCCTCAAGGTCAGACTGAGATCTTTCCTGATGAGACTTCTAAAGTGCGTCAGATTATGAACGACATCAACTTTTCAATGTTGACAAGAGAAAGGAGACGGGCTGAATTCTGGGGATGGGATGAAAGGTTGGATCATATGTCTCATGATCAGTTGAGACAAATTCTTAACACAGTGGCATCTAAGACTAAAGAGATTCATTCAAAGATCAAGTTTTTGAAAGGCAAGCAACAAAGCAGCATTATGGAAGGACCAGCCATGGTTGGCGACTATAGTAGTACACAAACACTGATGATGGATCATCATAATCCAACTTGCAACTATACACATAATGATCAGAACCCTCAGCCACAACCACTCCATATGATGCAGCAGCAGCCACTAGATCATAACAACATGATGATGCCATTGCCAGTAATGGGATATCCAGTGGATCCTACCATGTTCTATGGGCCCTCCAATCCTATGAACTTATGTGGCGGTTCGTTGTTGATGAATCATCCTCCTATGGTGCTATTGAACAATTACAGTAACTATGATGATGACAGCTACAATATGGGAAACCAATTTTATTCTTTAGTGATTACAGCAGAGATGGAATATGGAAACCAAGGATGAAGAACCATCCAGTCATGGTAGTTTCCACAACCCATGTTACTGTGTTTTATGCTCAAGACTTCAAGTCGGGCACATTTCGACTCCAACATATATGATTCTTCCTGATTTTATTTCAGAGTTTAGATTTCCTTTCAAAGTGAGATAACTAGAAGTTTGGAATATAAGTGGACAAATTTTGTCAGCGTTGTTGTTTATGCATGTCGCTCCATGTAAAACAGAACCTTTCTACAATTTGGTTCAGTTAATGTCATTTGATGTCATCCTAAAGTCTACACCATACTTCAGTTAGTTCAGTACTTTTGTCTTGTTCTACCCACTGAGGATAACATTGTATAAACGGTTGATTGGCTACATAAACATCCAAATATAATTTTCTAAAAATAAAACTTATAAGATGTAATAAAAAGTCATTTGATAGCAAATGAAAAAAAATTGCTATGTATACCTACCATAGCATTTTTGAAACGCTATGGTATAGTGTCACGCCCCGATTTTCGAAAGAAACAAAAATCCCAAAATCCACGTAGGATTATCCGTTCCCCCAAAAGTCGGGACATGAATTGTCATTCATGAAGAATAACAGTTGGCATCTACGAGAAATAATCAATTGCACAATTTACCAAATAGAGGGAAAATAAAACAACTGATTTGAAAGTCCATCAAAAGGAAGAAAATTTTAAAACTCGTAGAGCCAACGCTAATAAGTTCAACAATTTACGAATGTATCTCTCCCATAAAATAATAAATAACTCCGAGTTCTAATTACAAGAATTAAACTGACATCTACAAATAAAAATGATCTAATCTTTCGAACAACGCGCAACTCTCAGCAATGCTTGTCACGTATGGTACGAAATGCTCTAAGCCCGCCCGAGATTACTATATCCTGAAAATAAGCTAGTCGGCTACATTCCCGAAAGAATGTACCCAAGAAGCCAAAGCCCACTTGGGTCAACAATATAGCTAGTGTGAAATCTCTTTGTTCCCCAAAAATCAATAAAGAAATTACAGGATATGACCTAAAAAAATAATAGTACGATAAAGAAATCAAAACAAACAGGTAGTTCCTTCACGAGGCATTCATATCTTCATCCTAATAAGTAAATATGCACTTACTTGTACTTACTCGGTAGAAGTTGACTATGGCAAGTCTGACCTGCAAAAATATTAATGGACTTGCCATCATGCATGTAAAAGGATTAGAAACAATATAAACGAAGTTTATTCTTTTTTTTTATTTGAATTTGTTTCATCTTTTTAACGAAATAATCACTTAGACGATACCACATTCGCACCACCTCCATGTCGAATATACATGCCCGTATGCCTCTCTCTTATAAAGGAGGACTTCTCCGCCATCCATGCCCAAGTCGGGACATCACATACAAGCATGCATCGCGGATACTCCTAACTATATGAGTACCAAAAGCCACTTTGGGCTAGCAATGCGCATAAACTCACGTCACATTTTTTAATATCAAAGCCTATCTTAGGCATAATAATTCACCTCATTTCCGCAAGACTAACCCAAAGGTTAATTTAGATTCTCTAGTAAGAAATGGGCGCCCCATCTCCGCAAGACAACCCGCTGGTCAATTAGTTTCTCTAGTAGGAGAGGGGAAATAATAAACAAAAGAGGTGTGGTAGTTCTAAGTGATACAATTCCAAGTGATTTATATTTTCAGAAATCAAAATTTATCAATAACATTTATTTTTGATATTTCAATTTTCTCTCACAATGACACTTTGTCATTTATTAATCAATCCACCCATTCTTTCGGGAAAGCATATTCATAAATCATACTTTATAACATCATGGCGATCAAGTGACATTTCGTCATTTATAAATAGATCAATCCACCCTAATGTATATACACGCAAAACCCCATGTTTATCCCAAGAACATATTTATAGTCTTTTGACACATTTTCTTGAGGCCTCCATAATGCGTAAATTAAGTGGGATTATGTTTACAAGTTCCTCCAAGTATGGGATAGCCTCTATGATGTCAAATGGCTATAACTGACATTGTTTATATACCCCTTCCATATCTTTTGAGTGAACTGAAATTATAGACATTCTTATATATGAATACTAAGTGTTAGGTTCATCATAGATCAGACCATGTGATTATTGTATACTCAAAACACAACATTTCAAAATGAAAATTTATGACACTTCCAATTGGAGGCTTCATCCCCAAATCATACCCTTGAATAATTTATATATATATATATATATATATATATATCTTTGAACTTCTTTTCTACTTCTTGATTATAGCTAACATTAAGTACTAAACAAATCTTCAGAATAACACTCAAGATAAAAGAGGTATTAGAGTAACATGCCAACTCTGAGGTGACGTGGATGAAAAACTCTGTTTATAGTGTCAGAGAGTCTCCAACAACAAGATGTAAAATTAATTTAAATGTTTAAATGTCATGCTCTTAAAGCTTCTTCCAAACTTTATTTTCTAGGGAAAGGTGTATGCATACTTAATACAGTTGTTTGCCAACATTACTGTTGGAGCCTGGAGAGGTCCTTTTGACCAGTGGTATAAGGGACACGTTTACTTATTATACATCTCCTGCGACAGGGGATGCTCTTAGGGTTTCAATATATGAATATAAATATACAACACGACTGCAAACTTATATACCACAAGTACATGCAAAGATAAAGGAGATATGATTACTGACACAAAAGAAGATACCCTTCAACCCCTATTCCAAAAGCAATAAAAATAGAAATACATCTAGGGAAACACAAGAAACTCACAGTTTTTCTTTCTTCTCCCTTTTCTTTTCCTTTTGCATTTCTCATTCTTTCTCCCTTCTTGCTCCCTCTTTTCTTCTCCTTTTTTTTTAAGCGGCAAGAGAAAAAGAAAACCCAAACCCCTATTTAATCCCACTAAAGACAAAACCCTTACCTGTTAGGATTTTGCTCAAGGTTAGTGAAACCCCCTTATTACTTGACGTCACCTCAAATTTAATAAAGTCAAAACTAAATAAATAAATAATTAATTAAAAATTATTATGTGTTAAAGTTTACATATAGTCTACCATAGCGTTTTGAACTCTATAAAAGGCCAACTTACTATAGCGTTTTTGGCTCCGGCAGACGCAACATTTTCTAAAACGCTATGGTAAGATACCATAGCGTTTTTGAAAAGCTATTAATGGCCTTTTTTCTTGTAGTGCGCTTCCGTGAAGATGGGAATAGACACCGGGGAAGATGCAATTATCTAAGGATGCAACATAGGTGGGGTTGCCTTTGGAGTGAGCAGCACTGAAGATAGCATCGAGGAGTGTAGTTGAGATGGGCTAGATGAAGCTAGTAAAACTAATGGGCCAGAGAGAGGAGTCCAAAAGAGAGGGATCAACTGATGTTGGGCCATATTCTCCCCCAATTAAAGATCATTGGGCTCGGACCAAAGGCGCCAATCGAAGGTGGGAGCCCAGTAAGGAAGATGAGGAGTCAGCAACCCAACTTTTATCTTGCTGACTGGCTACCAACATTGATGAGTCACCGAGTCGTTCCCCATTATGAGGTTTGACATTAACATCAAGAAATTCTTGTGCTCCGATAAGGGAACTGAAAAAGGGGAGAGGTGTTCCCGATCCCTCATTGAAAAAGCTACAGTACAAGTCAAAGATGATGGTGATGATCCAAGAACCGGTGCATCATGTGAGCTCATTAATGAGACAAAAGAATTCATAAAAATAGGGGAAAGTGCTCCGAAATAAGTAATTAATTTCTTTTTCCTCAAATCCCATTTCCAAGGGAGGATTTGAGGCCCCTCGTTGTTCTACAGGGCCTGGGTCCCCCAGCCTGTTTGCTGCCTGAGTGGGGTAAAAAGACAATTTTGCCCCCCCTCTTTAAACACTTTCTCTAAAAAGGTAGTTAAAAAGGAGGGGCAAAATTGTCTTTTTGCCCCACCCAGGCAACAACCTCGCTGATTGACCCAGGCCAGCTAGAATTTCGGTTATAATTGATCAAGTTCAGTTTCCTATATCTATGTTCCATCCCTACTACAATAGCTTCCCTCCTTCAGACCCCACTCCTATTTTACTCGCATTCGATGCCCCTTCTGCTTCTCTATTTCTTTTATCATTCTCTTTTCCAACCTTTGTTCTACTCATGCCTCTTGTTGGTAAACATTCTATAATAGTAACAGTGAGGGGATAGGATAATCTGAGGCTTACTTAATGCAATGTCCTTAAGACAATATTCGACCCGTCTCGGTGCAATGTTGATGGTCGTTAATCTCCCAGGATACAACCGATTCGTCTCTGTTCCTAATGCACTTTAGGACAAAAACTCAAGTGAATAGAAATAAGGACTTTGAGATGAACAAGAAATAACCTGTTTGATTTGAATGTAAACTCTTCTTCTGAGTGCTAGGTTGTTGTTGTAATGATGAATTGCTAATCTTTTGGATATCTCAAATGGCCAATTTGAGATTCTACTTATAACAAATGAAACATTACGTACTTGTTCCCAGAAGACATAATTGAACCAACACAATTGTTGGTCAAAGACTTATATAAGGGACCTTATGTAGTGAGTTTACATAACACATGATTTACTAATTCAATAACATTGGAAATACAAAATTTCTAACAATCCCCCACTTGAATGAGAACATCGTGACATCTCAAGACTACGTGGATTAATACCACATTAAGATAGACAACTTTCACTTTGAACCTTCCTTAGTAAAAGAGTATCGAAATTACTTAACTAATAAGTGAACTATTTCGTCTTGAACTGTCAGTTGTTGATGTAAAACTAGTCAATAAACTTTACATGACATTATTCCATTCAAATTATATTATCGGTTGTGTTCATTTTGGTCCTGAACAATTCTTGGTTCTGTAATTAATACTAGAGATGTTAGACTGATAAAAATCTCATAGAGCCGACCCAGCTCACACTTACATAGGTGACCGCTTCTATAAGAAATATCCTACAATACCCCACTTTCATTTTGCAAGATATAGACGTCATTAAAAACAATATATCATTGTTTATTCTTTTGATCACAACAGGTTTGCACTTGGTGCTTCATAGGAATGGAAAGAGTATTATACTCTTAAGTGATTAACAATTGAATTATCCATCACTAGTTTTCCTTTTGAATTAAGTCCATGGGATCTCCAATTGCTTAGTAAGGTTTCCGTATATGAGAATTCGTGTGTATTAGGCTTTTAAACCCATTCCCCTCGAAGTACAGTTTGTACGCTCTCTAGATAAACCTTTAGTAAATGGATCCGCTAGGTTATCTTTTGATTTCACAAATTCAAGGACATTATGCCATTAGAGAGCAACTGCCGCAAGGTACGATGCCTTCGACATATGTGTTGTGATCGAACGTTGTACATAAAATTGTGAGCTCTACATATAGAGGTGTGATTGTCACAATGTATGCATATGGCCGATACTGGTTGTGGCCATAATGAAATGTCTTCTAAAAATTGACGAAGCCACTCTGCTTCTTTCCCAGTCTTGTTTAAGGCTATGACACTACACCAAAAGGCCTGTTTAGCTACGCGAAGATGGCCACGGTTCTAAACCGTTGGTTTATTTGCCACGGCAAAAAATCGTGGCTATAATGACCAACGGCCTAAAACCGTGGCTAAAAAAAGATGGCCACGGCATAAAACTGTTGGTTTATTTGCCACGGCTCAAAACCGTCGCTACACTACGACACAAATGAAAAACGCTGAAAAAAAAACTTGGGCGGGCTTTTTGGCGTTCGATTATTTCCTCTCTCCTTTTACTTGGCGCTCGACGTAGAGCTCCTCCCTCGACTTCCCTACTCCCTCCACTCGACTTCCACCTTCCCTGCTCCTTCCACTCGACATCGACCCTCCTTGCTCCCTCGACTTCCCTGCTCCCTCCCTCGACTTCCCTCCTCTCCTCCTTCCCTGCTCTTCTGTCCTTGCTCGGCGTCTTCAACCTCCAAACCATTTTGTAAAATCGATCAGCGACTGCAGATTCTCTCGTACAGGTACTCTCTCTCTCTCTTTGCTTTCTTTTTGTGTCTTCTATCTTAGTTTTTATGGGGTGCTAAGTGTTTGATTAAATTTTTGAAGAGTGAATTGAAATGTGTTTGTATTTCTCACATCTTATGCTTTTTGCTCTCCTACTCATATGTTCATAGATGAAGGATCTGTGACGGCGTTTTCATTTATCTCTTCTTTATCCCTCAGATGGTTTCATTGTTTTTTTTCAAAGCTCTAAACCTTGTTTATCAAAAGGTTTCTTGTCCTTGAGAAAGATTTGGATATGAGTTCATTCATCTTTAGAATTTCTTTATATCCAAATTATGATTTCGAAGAATCTCTATATGATGTGATCTACTATTTATTTATCACCCATTTGCAATTCTCCACAATGGGTTTCAAGTTTTCCACAAGATTTGGATCAAACAGTCTTGAAGTACTGAGTTTTTATCTTAATTCCAGTGGGATTATAATTGAGGACACCCTTTCAAATACGTTCATGCCTTTATGATGAAAAGTATAGACTAAAGGGTCATATGTTTTGTTCCATCTCTGTCACTTAGTTGCTTAATTATTCCCCACTCTTCTCAAATAGATTATTGCCCATTAGGATAAAGGTTTGGTTACCACTTATTACGTGTCTAGGACTTCCAACTAGAGGTAACCTTTCTTAGTGGATAAAGAGCTTTTTGTTGCTCTAGTTGATGTCTACATACATTGAATTTTACAAATGTGTTTGAAATAATCGATACAGATTAGAAGACTTCATTCTAGAGTCATATTTCTTGGTTATTTTAGTTCGGATTTCTCCCAAATGAGGTCACATTTTTAAGACAATTAAGATGCTTGAATTAAAGTGTTGTTGATATAACTGTCCTTAATACAAATATGTTATCATATCAGTCATTTCATTTTTTCAGATTTATGAAATGTTTTGAAGTCTTTACATTGAAGAGTGTTTATATTTTTCGATTTAGTTTGCTTGAGGTCATTAGTCTTTACATGTTTCTCTAACACCTATACTTATTTTTCAATGAAAAAACAGGAAGGGAAGATAAGGTATGATATAGTACGAAGCAGCGAATTCTGCAGTCCATTGTGCTGGACAGAGTGCTGAATTTTTGCTGCGTGCTGTTGCTGCTCTGTTACGTGCTGGTTTGTGGTCAGGGTGCTTGTATATCGGTAAGATCGGGTGCCGGGCTGGCGTGATGCGTTGGATCTTTGCAAGTTGGTAGGATGGTCATTGGCATTTAGAGTTTGTTATTGCAATTTGCATTTTGAACTTGCAATTTTATTTGCAAGTTGCAAGGAGTAATTTGCAAGATGCAAGTTTGTTTCTAGAGAGAATTGATGTTGACTGATGAATCATTGGATGGTTGCTAGTATTCTTCTAGTCATTAACTCTTTAACAAGCCTTTGTCTAATCTTTTCCAGCTCACAACAAAAGAACTTGGTATGAACCTTGACAAGGTGGAACTAGATATGCTTGGCACTTGCAAAAAGATAAGTTACTCTTGAGACTTGGTATTTTTTCTCTCTCCATGTTGACCTAACTTCACTGCAGAATAGGCCATAACATGCGACAGAATTTGGAAGAAAAGGAGTTCATAATGTTAAGCCTTAGCATTTGGAAGAAAACAGGGGACTATCCACATTCATATTAAAACCAAAAGCTGTCTATTAAATATATCAGATTTGACCAACAGAGAAAAGAATTTGCTTCTGTTGATCAATTGTTGTGTGTGCGCAATTCCTGTATTTTTCAAGCCTCCCTGTGGTACTTAATTTGTTATTTGAATTCTGCTTGTTTCATCTAGATTGGTCTCAGTGGAGCATTGGAGACTTTTTGTGGCCAAGCATATGGTGCAAGGCTGTATGGAATGTTAGGAGTGTATGGTGCAATGTGGTAAATATTTTTCTACTCTTATTAATTACAATCTTATGGTTTGTTAAACTTTATAGTCTTAAAGCTACCTTGTCTCAAAAAATGCAATCACAATCCTTGCTTTCAATGCATGTGCAGTGTGAACACTGAAACTGTTGCGTTCATGTTGATTTACGGATTCAGTGCTGTAGTAAGGTATACACGTTTAGTTTTATCCAAAGTTATATTTTCTTGTCTTTGATTGAAAGAAACTCATCCTTACTAGATGACAGCACAAGGGTGTCGCATGAGTTGGGAGCTGGAAACATTGACAAAGCTAAGAATGCTAGCAAGAGGTGCAAGTGGTCTATTTAGAAGCTGGTGGAATTCAGGTATTGAAATTCATCAAAGCAAATATGAATTATGTGGATGCTTTTGCCCATCCCTTCCATTAAATTCTCATTCCCATGGTTTATCCCTTTACTCTAGTTCACTTAGAGTTTTGATTCTTCTTTTTCAGTGAAAAAGGGGTCTTTGAACTTTTAAAGTTTTGATTTTGGAATGAAAAATGGGTACTGAAGAAGACAACAAGAACGCCATTTCTCAAGAGCATGGCGAGGCTTCAACCAACGCAGCAACAGCACCGGCTGTTGTACCAAATCAAAAGGTATTTCCTATCTTGTGCATATATGATTCAATGGTTTTGTTTGACAAAGTTGGTTTTTTAGTTTTTGGGTATCTGTGATTTAACCAATATAGGAATTCTGGGTTGTTTCTGTCATGGGGATTTCTTTGTTTGTTGTTATCTGTGATTTAACCAATATAGAATTGGCAAGAAGACTGAAGGAATTATCTTATAATCTCACTGCCTTCAGTGTTCCTTTATGCAGGATACTGAAATTGACCAAGATAAAGGAGCATCGCCACTTCTCGCAGAGGCTGCAAAAAGTAACAACAAAAGCAAAGAGAAGGTTGATCAAAATCAAACTTCCTCTACTAGTAGGGCGTCTGGGAAAATGGTTAAAGATGGTTCTCAGCCCTCTGATGCTGGCAAGGAAGAATATATCCATGTTCGCGCTAGAAGAGGCCAAGCTACAAACAGCAATAGTCTTGCAGAAAGAGTAAGATTTGTATCCAGAATTTCAGTTTCTATGACATTAATAGTTGCTTATTGGTTTAAGTTCATTTGTATTGCGTCTGCATAACAGGTTAGAAGAGAAAAAATCAGTGAAAGGATGAAGTTTCTTCAGAAGCTTGTACCTGGTTGCAACAAGGTGATTTTCTGGAGCTTATGATTTATGCTTTGCAATTTGTTTATTGTTTCACCAAAATTTACTTCAGGAGTAGTTGTTTATTTGCATGGGATTTTCTTGAATTTGCAGGTTACAGGCAAAACTGTCATCTTGAAATATGATTACTAATGTTTGAATTTGAATAATAATAAAATGGTAAATCATAATTGTTGAAGAACACGTTGTGTCCAAGTTCATTTCAAAGCTAGCAATATATATGGCGAAGTCCATTGACTATAGTTTTCTTACTTAGTTTCCTACTAAAGTCGCCTTTGATGCACTTGGAAAATTCGAAAGGTGATGGTTTTTAGTGAGATTGATCTCTTTACCCTGTATATCACTGCCACCAAATATCAAAGCATACTGATATTTGTAACCTACATGTCAAAACCTTAGACTTTGGTTTGAAGCATGATATTCATTTTGTTTGTGGCTGGACTCAATATTAATAGTTACACCAGTGCATTCCATTTACTGATGGATCTCTACTTCTGTTTGCTTATTTTTACAACTTTCCGTGCCCGTGGTATAAAAAGGTTCCCCTTTCGCTAGCACTCAGCCCTAGAATAATATCGGAGGTTGCCAATTTCAAGCCTGACATAATACATACATCATCACCTGGAATAATGGTAATTGCTTGAACCCATTCTTTTATTCAAATTTTGTTAAATCCATATTGTTGTCATACATAGTACTGTTATCATATTCTACAAGAATGGTCTAAAAATTTGCTAAACATGAATCACACTATTTTCTGAGAAGATGCCATATAATGCTGATGATAATACTGATTGTGGTTAGGTATTTGGCACTCTCATCATTGCGAAGCTCCTGTGTGTTCCTATAGTGATGTCCTATCATACTCACGTTCCAATGTAAGTTCCAGTTATCTCAAGTTTTTTTTCAGTAATTTTGGAGATGATCAATGTATTTGGAGGCATGGCCATGTGTCTGCTAGATGTAGGAAGTACATAATCTGTTATGTAAATCTTGGATACATGATTTCTACATAGTGTAAAGTCTGAAAAATAAGAAAAATACACTAAAAATGATGTGCACCAGCCGGAAATCAAACTCGGGTTTGTACCGTGGCAGGGTACTATTCTACCAATATGCTGGTGCTGTATGGAGTCCTTTTTGAATCATCATAAGATAAAATTGATATGTTGGTGTAGTTCAGACTTAAATGTTTTCTTGGGATTTTTGCGCTTCTACCTTGTCAATATTTTTTTTTGTTGCCAAACCATATATGAAACTAATCCTATATAGTAACTAAACTTAGCCAAATTTTTTTTGTTGCCAGTTTTTTTTGTTGTTGCCAATTTGATTGCTGCCAACAACAATCAAATTGATTGTTGCCAGTTTGATTGTTGCCAACAACAATAAAAAAAACTTAGCCAATTTGATTGTTGCCAACAACAATAAAAAAACTTGGCCAATTTAATTGTTGCCAACAACAATAAAAAAACTTGCCAGTTTGATTGTTGCCAACAACAATAAAAAAACTTAGCCAATTTGATTGCTGCCCGGTTTTTTTTGCTGTTGCCAGTTTTTTTTTTTGTTGCCAGTTGATTGCCAATTTATTTCTCAAAGAGTGAAATATCAAAGTGTTAACTAAATATTGTTTCTGGTAAATAAAATGATATTTCAATTTTTTTAAATTCAATTTATAGAAATTAGGCCCCTCAAGCAAATCACCAATTCTTCTTATATTGTTTTTGCAGAGCTGATGGTTCTGGGCTTCATTTCCCTACTGTTGACATTTTTCCAAGCCTACATTGCTAAAATTTGTATTCCCAAGGGAGCTTCGAAATCAATTGCCTTGTTCTTATAGAGGATCCCCTAAGGAAGATACTAAGGGAAAGGATGTACTGAGGAGCATCGCCGGAGGCTTTTATGGAATGACCGTAGATTGTTAGCAGGGGCAGCACCTGCTTCATGCAAGAAGGTAATTTTGAATTGTACATAGCTAATTTCAGGTTTTCCTTTTCAAGTCACTTGATTATATCAACAGTTAGTCACTATTGTTACTCTAGTTAGATGGATAGAAAATCTTCACATTGCACTTTAGAAATGGTTTCCTAACATGTGGTTTACTACACATCGTCACTAATCCTTACATTTTCTTGCTTCAGGGTTATGAAACACTTTAGAAATATTTTCTCTTATCTGCAAGGTACTCTCTGCATGAACATCTTGTTGGCTGCCCAGATTAATTAAAAGTTATTATGACTTAATGAGTTTGGTTTTCTACTGTTAGTCCTTGAAATCACTTCGCAACTGGTTTGCTTATGGCATGGTTAACTCATTTGGTGCTTCATTTCTATTTGCAGGATGGGACAAGAACTTTGGCTTCCAGCTATACATGAGTGATCTCAGTGGAAACTATGGTGGGTGGAAGGCTGCAGCTATAGGAGCAAACAACCAAGCAGCACAGTCCATGCTGAAGCAAGACTACAAGGACGAGATCACCCGGGAGGAAGCCATCACTCTTGCACTAAAGGTTCTCAGCAAAACCATGGACATCACTAGCCTCACTTCAGATAAACTTGAATTGGCTGAAGTTTTCCTTGCACCATCTGGTCAAGTGAAGTACCAGGTATGTTCACCTGAGACCGTGAGCAAGTTACTGGTGAAGGTGGGAGTCACCCAACCTGCTACAGACGATTCTTAGTCATTTTCATGGTTTGTGTTGATGGATTCAGTAACATTAAGTGTTTGTCTTTAAAGCTCCATAAGCTACTCTGACTATATGGATTTTGTGTAAGTGATGAATCTCGTGGAGTTGTATCTCTTTGTTTTGCTTGCCTATGCTAGAACAATTTACTGGTTACGAAACGGTGATTCCTGATGATTAAGGTCAATTTTTATTTTACTTGAATCATAAGGAGCTTTATCCTTGCGTTTGTGGCATGCACCAGATTATTTTGCCATTACATACTTGGTAACATTTAAGAGCTGCCATTTGGTGCAGCTTAAATTAAGTGGGTTTTTGCTGTAGTTGTTGTTATTGAGCTTATTAGAGGTACGAAACTCAGAGAAACAAAATTTTGCAGGTTTGTGATTTTGCTGCAGCAGCAAAAAAAAATGTAAATTTTTTTTCGATTATATTAATTTGCAACGGTTTCAAACCCTCGCAACAAACCAGATTTCTTTTTTTTTGACTGGTCATGGCTTAAAACCGTGGTACTTAATTATTGCATCGGCTTAAAACCGTGGCCAACTTGCAGCGGCTTAAAACCGTGGTCATCATGCTTGCTACGGCTTAAAACCGTGGCTAAATCATCAAGTGTCCCAAACATAAAACCGTTGCTAATATGTGTTGCCACGATTTATAGCTGTCAATGATGATTTCGCGACGCCTCTACTGCCCACGCCTCTAAGCCGTGACAATTGGTTACCCCCACAGTCCCAAACCGTTGCTGATGGGTATTTTTGGTGTAGTGTGAACTCAAATTCCATTGTGGATCTAGCTATACATGTTTGTTTAGAAGGTTTCCAGGATTTGACACCACCTACCATAGTAAACACATAACCACTGGTGGATTTTACTGATTCAGAATCAGAAATCCAATTTGCATCACTGTATCCCTCAAGGACACTAGGATATCTACTATAATGCAATGCATAGTTTGAAGTATTTTTCAAATGCCCTAAAACCTTAAGCAAAACATGTCAGTGAGCATTACTCGGTTTACAAGTATATCTACTTAGTTTACTCACATCATAAGCTATATCAGGTCTCGTACAATTCATCAAATACATTAAACTTCCAATAATGCGAGAGTACTCAAGTTGTGAAACACTTGGACATGTATGCTTATGTAGCACCTGAGATGGATGGAATGAATTATTAGACTTCGTGATTCTATATTGTTTGAACTTGTCTATTACATTCTCAATGTAATGTGATTGAGACAAATCATTACTCGGTTTACAAGTATATCTACTTAGTCTACTCACAACATAAGCTATATCAGGTCTCGTACAATTCATCCAATACATTAAACTTCCAATAATGTGAGAACACTCAAGTTGTGAAACACTTGAACCTGTATGCTTATGTAGCACATGAGATAGATGGAATGGATTATTAAATTTCTTGATTCTATATTGTTTGAACTTGTTTATTACATTCTCAATGTAATGTGATTGAGACAAAGCTAACCCATCAGGTGTTCGCACTATTTTGATTCCCAAAATTATGTTTGTTTCACCTAGATCTTTCATATCGAAATGTTTAGTGAGCATAAATTTGGTGGACTTAATAACTTGACTATTAGTCCCAAAGATAAGCATATCATCAACATAAAGACAAACTATCACATAGTCATTATTGATTTTCTTTATGTCGACACACTTGTCACACTCATTTATGTTGAATCCATTTTTCAACATGACTCCATCAAACTTCTCATGCCATTGTTTAGGAGCTTGTTTTAGACCATATAAGGATCGAACAAGTTTACTTACTTGTGATCTTGTCCCTTGTCTCAGAACCCTTCTGGTTGATCCATATATATTTTCTCATTTAATTTTTCATTCAAGAACGTTGTTTTTACATCCATTTGGTGAATTTTTAAATTGTAAAGTGTTGCGATGGAAATTAACATCCTAATCGATGTTATCCTTGTCACTAGAGAATAAGTGTCAAAATAGTCTAAGCCTTTTTTTACTATACCTTTTAGCTACTAATCAAGCTTTGTATTTATCAATGGAACCATTAGGTTTCATTTACATTTGAAGATCCATTTGCACCCAATTAGTTTATGTTCAAGAGGAAGATCAACCAATTCCCAAGTATGATTGTGCATAATGGATTCTATCTCACTGTTTATAGCTTCCTTCTAGAAAGAAGTTTAGGAGTAGACATTATTTCTTTATAAGTTTGAGGCTCTGTTTCTAACATATAAGTTAGAAAATCCTGACCAAATGTTTTGGACTTTTGAGTTCTCTTGCTACGTCTAAGAAAGTCATCATTTCTATTTTCATTAGAATTGATATTTGTTCACTCCCTTCATTTGACACCTCATGTGTTCTTTTTTGAGCACTAGACGACTTAGAAGTCACATGAGGTGTTGATTCTATGTAATTCTTTCTATAAGGAAATACCGTATCAAAAAACACCGAATCTCTAGACTTAATGATAGTATCAACATGAATATCATTGATATCAGATTTTAACACCAAAAACCTGTATGCACTGTTGTTTTCGGCATTTCCTAAAAATTAACAATCAACCGTTTTTGCTCCTAATTTGTTCCTTTTGGGCCGTGGAACAAAAACCTTTGCTAAACACCCCTACACTTTAATGTGTTTATAGGATAGTCATCTACCTTTCCATATCTCATATGGTAATTCATCAAATTTCTTGTGAGACACTCGATTTAAAATACGATTTGCTATATGGAGTGCTTCCTCCCACAAGTTCTCAGGTAGACCGGAGCTGATAAGCATGGTATTAATCATGTTTTTCAAGGTTTTGTTTTTCCTTTCAGCAAATCCATTTGATTGTTGTGAGTAAGGAGCAGTAGTTTGGTGTATAATACCATTTTGTTCACAAATCTCTGCAAATGAAGATTCATACTCACTGCCTCTATCAGATCTCAATATTTTGATCTTTTTATTTAGTTGATTTTTGACTTAAGTTTTGTATCTTACAAACACATTGATTGCTTTGTCTTTGCTATTTAATAAATGCACAACAATACCGTGAGAAATCATCAATAAATGTGATAAAATATTTGTTTCCACCTCGAGTAGGAATTGATTTGAAAACACATAAATCGGTGTGTACTAAACCCAAAATTTCAGTGTTTCTTTGTACTGAATGAAAATGTGGTTTAGTAAATTTGGCTTCCACGCAAACCTTGCATTTGTGTTGTGGTTTATTATCAAGTTTAGGGATTAACCCTAGACTAGCCAACTTCTTCATTTTCTTAAAATTTACATGACCTAATCTATCATGCCAAAGTAAAGGGGACTCAAGCAAATAAGATACAAATGTTGCATTATTAATGACCATTACATTGGCCTTGAAAAGACCATCTATATATAAGGTAACCACAGCCGACATATATTCCGTTTTTGGACAGGAAAAATATCCCTAACTCAAAAAATATTTTAAAGTTATTATCTACCAGAAGAGAACCAGAGATTAAATTTTTCCTAATCGCTGAAACATGCAAAACGTCTTTCATCGTGACATTCTTGCCTGAGGTACATTTTAATACCACAGTTCCCTTGCTTTCAATTACCAAGTTTGAATCATTTCCCATGAAGACCTTGTCATCGTTATTCAACTTTTCATAAGTTGAAAACATGGTCTTATCGCTGTAGATATGGCAGGTGGTACCGATGTCAAGCCACCATGTGCGAGGATGATTAACGAGGTTAACCTCAGATACATTAGCGGTAATGTGTAACCTATCGATAATACATGCAAGAGCTTCTGATAATTTTGCTCGAGAAGATTGTTCGTTGTCTTCATCCTTGCGGTTTCTGCAATCCTTCGCAAGATGCCCATTCTTGCCACAAACATAGCAAGAGCCCTTGAACCTTTGAAAATTTGCATGGCTTTTGGGGTTTACGTTACTTCCCCCATTATTCAAGGAACGCTTCCTTTTGTGAGAGTTCTTCTGCTACTTTGAACTCTCGATAACAAGCGCCTTTGTTTCAAACAGTGTGCGCTTGTCTGTTCCTCAGTTGTCTTCCTCAAATTTTTTGTGGATGATCAAGTCTTTATGACTCGTCTCTTTACACTTGTGTTTCAGATAGTGCTTGAAATCTTTTCAATTGGGAGGGAGCTTCCCAATAATAGCAGCAACCTGAAAAGATTTGTTGATGACATGGCCTTCAGCCTGCATTTCATGAATGAAAATTTGGATTTCTTGGATCTGGAGAATGACAGTTTTAGCATCAGTCATTTTATAATCCATAAACTTGTCGACGACAAATTTCTTTAGCCCAACATCCTCAGTTTTGTACTTCTTTTCCAATACTTACTGTACAAAACAGTATGTTGAAATTAATTGTACAAATAAAAACACGTACTGCACAAATAAAATTTTACTATACTAAACAGTAGATGACACAGACTTGAAGTCTGTAAGTCAATATGTTTTATTTATTTATCAAAGTGTATACTTTGGATTTGACCAAAGTTTTAGTGTTTTGGATATGTATGGCTATGTATAGTGTACAACACAGACTCAAAGTCTGAAAACCAAACATGTATTGACCAAAGTTCTAGACTTTGGATTTGACCAGAGTTTTTAGTACTCTGGATACGTTTGGCTAGAGTTGTATGAAAGTGTGATACTGAAACAAATTATATATTATTGTCGTAAGATTGTTGGAAAACAATTCTGTAACAGTAACAGTGAGGGGATAGGATAATCTGAGGCTTGCTTAATGCATTGTCCTTAAGACAATATTCGACCCATCTCAGTGCACCGTTGATGGTCGTTAGTCTCCCAAGATACAACAGATTCGTCTTTGTTCCTAATGCACTTTAGGACAGAAACTCAGGCGAATAGAAATAAGAATTGACTTTGAGATGAACAAGAAAAAACCTGTTTGATTTGAATGTAAACTCTTTTTCAGAGTGCTATGTTGTTGTTGTAATGATGAATTGCTAATCTTTTGGTTATCACAAATGACCAATTTGAGATTCTACTTATAGCAAATGAAACATTATGTACTTGGTCTCAGAAGACACAATTGAACCAATACAACTGTTCGTCAAAGACTTACATAAGGGACCTTATGTAGTGAGTTTACATAATACACGATTAACTAATTCAATAAAATTGGAAATACAAAATTTCCAACACCTCTTTCCATAAAAAAAAAACTCACTTAGCTGTACATCGACTCAAGCAACACACAAACAATAACATTAGCAACAACAACCCCTTTGTCTCTATTTGTAACTCTCAGCCAACCCCATTAAAGAAAAACCACCATTTTTTTTGTTTTTTCTCTCTCTCCCTTTTCAACTACTTGAATTTCTCAACAATTGTGTATAACTTGCTATACTATTGTTATTATTGGTGTTCTGTATTTGAGAAAATATTTTGAACTTGTTTATATGAACTGTAAAGAGGAGCATTTCCACTGCTCAGAAACCAAAGGTGGGCTCTGGCGATGTCTGCTTGCTTCTGCCACTCCTTAGCAAATTGGTAGGCTCTTGGACTCTGTCATGTGTAACTAGCGACTACAGTGTGGGGAGTCAGTGGTTGTTGTCCTGTGACGATCTCAAATGGACTGGCGTTGGTTGCGGAGCTCTTCTGGAGGTTGAAGCAGAACTGGGCAACATCAAGAAGATCTACCCAATACTGAAAGGAAAGAAGACCTGACTATGAAAGCTTCTGGGCCCAATTAGTTTGTCTGTGTTAGTTAGCTATCTTTTCCCTAGATTGCAAAGTGCTGAGCTAAGTTCCGCCCTTTCCTATTAGCTATAGTAGGAGGTTGCCTATGTCCTCTAGGACGGAAAGTTCAGTTTACATGAAATGGCATCATGGATTTTTTCCTCTGACCGGTCTTTTTGTTGATTTACTGAACCCGTACTTCTTTTCCAATCCAAGCAACCTACGTGATCAAGTCTTCGCGTAGTTCCTTCTCTCATGCGCTTTTCCACGATTCGCCTGTGGTAAAGCCGCTCTTTAATATCCCCCTTATAGCTCGAGTGATCTTGGATTATGGCTTCTGAGTGGCCTTTACTGATTCCATCCCCAGCTTCTCCCTCTAACCCAAGTTGTAATTTCCTCCATTACCCATACTTGTATCCAATTCGACCCATTTCTCAATAACCCCATCCTGCAATATGTCTAATTTTGCGTCCATAATGGATCACAATCAAGATAGGGATCGAGAAAGACTACCCCCAATTGAGAATTATTGAAATTCGTCTTCTCGGCAAAGTGCTACATCCCTTCAATCAAAACATTTTGTGAGGAAGTCAACTGAGGATGCAAATTTATTTGGTGGTGGGGTTGGTGGTGTGGAACAATAATTTTGGTGGTGTTAAATAGGGCTTGCCAAAAAAGAAAGAATAGGTGGATTTGTGGGAATAAAAAGAAAAAAAATTGGTTGAGAAAATCCCAGGGGTAAATTTGTCTTTTTAGATAATTGAATGGAATTTGTTAGTCAAAATGTCAGAACAAACGATCATGGGTGTTAGACTGAAATACAAGAACAAATGGGAGTCAAACATGAATAGACATAAATAAATGGCGGCCAAATGGAAAATAACCCTAAAACAAAAATCATTGTCTAGCAATACTTGAATAATAGGAAATAAAAATTGCATATAGAAAATAAAAATGGATTGTAGTCAGTTTATATTAGGGATGCAACTTAGTTGAACTCAACCCGAGATTTGGGCGGGATAGGCAATACATAGGTTGAGTTAGGGATGGTCACGGTCATCATCGTTTTATTCAATTTTAAAAAAATTGTGTTGGGCATGTGCAATTGAGTTTTCCAGCCTGAACCAAGCCCAATATTATATATACATATCACAATAGAAACTGAAGTCTATGGGGAATGTGAACAAACAAAAGGAGTGTAAAGCTTTCTTACTCAATGGGATAGAAGTTGAGGGATGGGTTTAAGAGTGAGTAGTAATCGTTACATGTATGATACTAAATATAGTTGGAATAATCACATTAATGGTTGCATTGACAATTATCTTCATTCTTAAATCAGTATTATAGTAACTTTTCAAGTGGTAATGACAATTGCAATAACTGTTACATTTATAGTTACACTTGTAATGAAGGTGATTTCCTTGAACCTAAAAGTGTTTTCCTTGAACTTGAAGGTGATCCCCAAAAAAGTGATTTCGATGAAAGTGATTCAAGGAAGGTGATTTTTGAAGAAATTGATTTCCCTGACAGTTATTTCCTTGAAAGTGATTCCCATGGCCAGGAGAATCTATTAATACCCGTATAAAAAAAGTACATGCTTTTGTGGGTTCAATGCAAAAAAATTGATGAATTAAATTATAAGAAAATTTTAAGAGAAAATTCAATATTTGTGAACTCTGTGGAGTTCATTTGAAAATGGATAGTTCAGATAGAATCGAACTTTCGATTGATCCGGGTACTTGGGATCTTATGGATGAAGGCATGGTTTTCGTAAACCCCGTTGAATTTCAGTTAGTAGAGGAATCCTATATAGATTGTATTGATTGTTTTAAAAAAAATAGATGAGGTTAACTGAAGCTGTTCCGAGATGGTTGTCAAAAAGACCTCGTCAACTGGGCAGCAAGACACCAATTCCTCTTGTTTTTGTTGATTGCTATGCACGAGCATCATCAGGTTCATTCTTGATTATTTCCATGCAACCTTGGAATGCAATTTGGTCACCTTTAATATCAAAGAGGTCAAAATCAGTTGGGAACCTGACCGTCTGGTAGAAGGTAGACTAAACTGCTTTAAGGCTGTAAATCCATCCTCGTCCGAGAATGGAATTGTAAGAGGACAAAACATCCACCCCCTTAAAACCACAGTTCATTTCCACGGGCTTGGCTCATACAGGAAACTCTCCCTTGGGAATGGTGTTGGCGTCATTGCACTCTTTGATAGGTTTTTGTTGAGTTAGTGCCTTAGGGTCCAGATTTATCTTATCATAGGCTGAACTGAAAATCTCTCCATAGAACTTCCACAATCCACCGGGACTCTCTATAGAAGCGAGTCTCTTATCATGATGGAGATGACCAGCGTGTCCATGTGAGGGGCGGCCACCCTATCTAGGTCTTTGCTTGAGAACATAATCATGTTACTTCTCGGATGGTTCGATCAACCGAGGGTCAATGTCGGCACTATTTAGGTATCGAACATACTGGGTCATCTATTTTTTCGCCCGTTTCTCCAAGGGAGACTTTGAATTGTTTGTAAATATCATCGATGGGAAGGGACATTTTTGGAGCGGCATGGTTAGGAGCTGAAGTGATTTGTCGGGCGACCTTCCCAAACTCCTAGAGACGACCTTGTTCTACCATCCACCAGAGGAAATTATTTAGTGCACGTAGGGTTGTTCTGGTATGAAATTATGGAATGGGAGTTGTTCTACCCTCATAAGTGGTTCTCTCAACCATTAATTGGTCTTGGAGTTGGTTTAGGGTTGTACATAGCTACTCGGAGGTTTTGAGATCCTTATAGGTCTTGGAGGCTTCCTCTCTGGTGTCAGTTGGTATCGCTTGGGAGGCAACCAGTACCCTCTTGTTTTTATTGGAAGGCATGGTTTCTTAGCTTCAGAAGTTCCCTTGGACAGTGCCAAATATTGAGGCTAAAATACATTTCAGAATTTCTTCTGCAATGGTCCTAATGGAGGGAAAAAGACGAGCCATTGGGACCTGCACAAACTCCAATCTAAGTAGGGTGCTCGAGTAGAGAATCTGACTGTAAAGTCAGTAACTTGTTTAAATAGGTAAGAGAGAGAACTCGGGGAATTGGCTATAGGGAAATTGGCTATAGGGAAATTAGCTTGTGTTTATACCCATTTGGTCGTATCTCAACGTCTATGATCTTTGCAGTGGTGATAAGGCTGTATCGGACCTTATACAGCAGTTATATCCATTTAATTAGTTATTCATTAATTCCATTTGGATATCAGCTTATTCTAGTCGTTACCAACCAAATCTGCCAACTTGAAAGTAGCCTCGAATTTACTTTATCATGTCTCAGGTAAGGTGGGAATTCTTAGATCGAAGTGTATATTATGCATCATCATCAACAACCTCATCATCATGATTTTTCTGTGTAGGTCGTAAGGAACGAGCACGCAAATATCTCTAAAACTTAAAGACATGACCACCTGAGATAGTTGTGCAGACATATCATGGACCTGACCCTAAAGACTGCTGCTAATAACTATCCTCTCACCTTTGAAGATCAATCAATCTATCATTGTGCTTAGCTAAAGTGGAAATATTATCCTTAGTAAAAAGGGGCATTATTCATATATCAATTTATTGATGAAGGTTGGAAAATTTTCTATGAATATTACCAAAGTGTTTAATATTCCACTCATTTTCATATTCAATCACAATTTAGCTAGTTTCCACAAGATATCATAACCACCAGGGGCGGATCTAGGATTGCAGATAAAGGGGGGCAAAAAAACTATAGATAATTTACTTTCTAAAATAAATAGATAAATATGATTAAAATAGAGTTTTAAAAGTTTACAAGATAAACATACATAATGAGTCAATGTAGATGCGCTGTAGATTTAGGTAAAAGCTCTCTGCGGGTTTTCATGTTCTGGTAATGCTGCATAATCACCTCATCATCGATGCCATTAAACATATCTTTCTCAACATATGTAATCAAACTATCTATCATCCACTGATCACCCATACGATTACGTAATCGATTCTTGACAATTTTCATAGCAGAAAACGTTCTCTCGACACTGGCAGTTGCAACTGGTAATATTAAGGCTAAAGTAATAAGCCTATAGACCAAAGGATACAAAATATTTTTTTGTCCTTACCATCTTCTCAGCAAGATTGCTAATTACTGTCAAATTCAAGAACTCACTATTCGACCTCAAATCAATGATAAATGTCTCCAACTGATTATCAAGAGCATCAAGTTGTACTTCTGAGAAATCACTTGGATAAAACTGAGCAAAACGAATCAATTTTCCCTTATCAAAATTCAAGAAGGAATCATTTGGACTCAAGCATGAAAGACATAAAAGCAATTCAGTATTCACTTCATTGAAACGATTGTTGAGTTCTTGAAGTTGCAAATCAATAACAACATTAAATAACTGAACCCGATAACGATGCATGTTTGTCACTTTTTCAACATTACGTCGTGACCGTCCCCGAGCAACATAAAATTCATCCAGGTTAGGCATTTCTATAACATGTTTGCTACAAAACAAGGAAACTTCATCTAGCAAATTATTCCATCCATCATCTCGCATCAACTGTAAGCGTTTCTTAGCTACTATGACCAAACTCATGGCATTCACAATATCTTGATCATTTCTTTGCAATGCTTGTGACAATTCATTTGTGATTCCTAATGTATTTTTCATCAAATGAAGTCCAAATGCAATATCAAAAGATAGTAGTGAATCTAATAAAGTGCATGCTTCAACTCTTTGCTCATATTTTGAGGTCTCCTTAATGCACTCAAGCACATCGATGATAGAATTGAACAACTTAATCAAGCTTATCAAAGTATTGTAATGTGAGCCCCAACGTGTATCTCCGGCTCTTTTAAGAGTTGATTGTTGAATTTGGCCACTTCCACTTGAAAGTTCACCACTTTCAAGTGCTTTTAGAGTGTTAATAGATTGTGCTTCTAAAATAATATCATGACGCTTACATGAGCCACCAACCACATTCACAACACTCGTGATCAAAGAGAATAATAAAACAATGAAATCCTCATTCTTTGCAACGGCAATAAGTGCTAATTGAAGTTGATGTGCAAAGCAGTGAATATAAAATGCACTTCCATTCTCTTTTAAGATTAATGCTTTAAGACCGTTGAACTCACCTTGCATATTGCTTGCCCCATCGTACCCTTGGCCACGTAGTCTTGAAATACTTAACTTGTGTTTGGAAAATAAAGCGTCAATTGATGCCTTTAGGGATATAGCAGAAGTGTCAGAAACGTGTACAATACCTAAAAGTCTTTCAATCACATGCTCGTGTTTGTCCACATAACGGATTACGGAAGCCATTTGCTCTTTAATTGATACATCACGAGCTTCATCAACTAATATAGAAAACAAAGAATCTCCAAGGTCTTGAATGATAACATTTGTGGTTTCGGTTGCACAAGCATTCACAATATCTTTTTGAATTTCCGGTGCTATTAATTTGAGATTCCCAGGACATTTATCCAAAGTTACCCTTTTGATGCCTTTATTGTGATCACCAAGAAAATGTAACATTTCCAAGAAATTCCCTCGGTTGTTTGAATCACAAGATTCATCATGACCACGGAAAGCTAATCCCTGTCGGAGTAAAAATCGAATACAAACAACAGAAGCATTTAGACGAACCTTGTAATCATTTCGAGCTTCATTTGTTTGCTTAATCACAACAGTCCGAAGATGTTGTTGTTGATTCATTAAAGCTTCATAATTACTCCAAGCTTTATTGTGATCACTGTTAGACCCTCCAACATGTGTTTGTAACTTATCCTTTTTCTTCCAATTGGTAAATCCTTCAACGACAAAAGCATCACAAGTACCCACATGCTCTTTACTCTCAGATCTAAAAAGGTAGCAACACAAGCAGTATGCAGCCTCTTTCTCTATGCTATACTCTAACCATGTAGGAAATTCATCAAACCATGAAGGATTGAAACGCCGTAAGACTTTTCCTTGCAAAGTTTGCTTAAAGTTATGTGTCCGAGGTTGGCAAGGACCTTTTTGCAAGTATGTTCTTCGAATTTCATCCCTTATGTTGGGATGATACTCCGTGATTGACTTACGTAATCCAGGGTCTACTGGAAGAGTTTTTGGATCAAACTTAGTCTCAATACAACTCCTTTTGGAACTAGGAAGCTCATTATCAGACCTATCAGTGACAGCCTGAGCAGTAGAACTAGAACTCACATCATTTATTCTTTTAAAGTATCTATCCATGACTCGTCGCACAAGTGCTCAAATATTTAACTACACAAATACAACAACACAATCCCAATATTCATATTAATAAATGCTATCCTAGATTATCAAATTTGTAATGTAAATCAATAATTAATACATGAAAGAGAAGAAACCTTACCAAATATTAAAAACTTGAGATAATGGCCTTTTCAGCAGATGAAATTAAATACTCACTTAAGTTTTAAGGATCAAATACCCACTTTGTCAAAGCCTAAACAAATAAACAAATTAAATTAAATTAAATTAAAAATCAAATATGAAATATTCCTGTATAAAGATAAGATAATAAATTAGAGGCTTAAACAAATATGAAATACCTCATTAAAGCTTTAACAAATATGAAATAGAAAAAAAGAATTTACCCTTTATTTGATTGATTAAAATAATATTTTGAATAATTTTAAAAATAACCATCCTTTCATAATTTCATTCATCTATATCTCATTTCTCTGTTTTTATCAAACCCTTTTTCATTCATCTGAATCTCATTTCTCTGTTTTTATCAAACCCACCTCAAGCCTCATTTCTCCTTTTTTATCAAACCAAACCCACAGCCACACTCAAGCGGTCAAGCCGCCCTCACTTCACACTTCTTCCTCTCGCTCAAACGCAGTCTTCTTCACCTCACTCAAACAGAAAGCTCAAGCTTCACTCTTCATCATCTCACTTCACTCGAAAGCTCAAGCTGACTGTTCTTCATCTCACTCAAGCTCACTCTTCTTCATCAGAGAGATCAAGAGATCGAGGAGATCAAGAAATCGGAAGAGTTTGTCTGATGAAGAGCACAGTGAGATGGAAGTGTTTGCTTTCTTCTTCATCAGTTCATCAGACTCAGTGAGATAGATCAGACTCGGTGAGAGACTCAGTGGGATCGAAGAGGTTGCTTTCTTCTTCATCAGACTCAGAGAGATCAGACTCAGAGTCAGAGAGATCAAGAGATCAGACTCAGAGTCAGAGAAATCAAGAGATCAGACTCGGAGAGATCAAGGACTTTGCTTTCTTCTTCATCAGACTCAGTGAGATCCCTCTTTGATCTCTCTGAGATCCCTCTTTGATCTCTCTGAGATCGATCCCTCTTTGATGTCTCTGAGATCGATCTCGCTCTGATCTCTCGCTCAGATCGCTCTGATCTCTCACTCAGATCGCTCTGATCTATCGCTCAGATCTCTATGAACTCACTCAGATCTCTATGAACTCGCTCAGATCTCTCTGATCTGGCTCACATCTCTCTGAGATCCTGCTATGATCTCTCGGATCTTTCTCTGATCTCCTTGTTTCAATTTTGGATCGCCAAAGAGGGAGACAGATACCAAGGTAGGAAAAGATGTTAAAGCTTAAGATTATTTTGTTGTTGTCCTGTTGATTTTATTTAGAATCCATAATCAAACAAACTCACCTTGTTTTGCAGGGATGGAGAAGAAGTTATTGTTGAGGACCGAAGGCGTGGAGGCGGAGATTAGAGGCGGCGAATCAATTTTTTTCGTTCAATTGTGATACGAGATTTGTTATTGTAATTCTTAGTTTTATAAGAGGGGCAAGATGGAATTTTTAAGGGGGGCAAAGGATGAAATTGTATATGCTCTGATAGAGTTTTTTCAAAACCTAAGGGGGTCAATTACCCAAGCTATAGATCCGCCCCTGATAACCACTAGAGGTAACACTCCTGATGCAAGTATCATTCCAAGTGGTATTAATAATTTTAGGCAAGTACTACCAAAAGTTGACATATGAATTTTTTTTTTTTTTAAATGTTTGAGTTTAGATCTTTTGAGGGTGATTAGCTACAAAATCAAGACCTCTGTGGTCAAATGTGATAATATGTATGGATTTTAGTATGTGCACAGGAAAATGTGTTTCCAAGTGTTGTGAGCTATAACTCCTTTTAGTCTTTATCTACTATGATTCCTCCCTTTCCATTTCATAGTTTCAAGTTAGGGGAGCCAACACAAGGTATGTCAACTGGCCCATGAGTCATCGCAAATGTATTTGATGATATATCAAATAAGACTCTAATCATGACTATACACGTGGAAAAATCACCTATCATGAGGAACATACACTTCAATCTCAACACAAATAATAGACCTGATCCAAGAAGCCCGAAAAGGCAGGCCTAGTCGCTAAGGCCAAAAAAAACCCCTGATAATAGATCACAATCAAAGGCTTGAACCAAGGCCCAATGAATCTATTCCCTTAGAAAAGAGAGACGTTAAAGAGGAAACAAGTTGTGGTGAGAATCACTCACCCAAGGACATACCTCAACAAAGGAGAAGATAATTACAAATAATGTCTCCCCTCATCACGCCCTACATGCTTAAGTCACGTGGAGAATTAATGACAGACATTATATATGGTAAATGGAATATTTGACCAAAGGTATGCAAATCCCACAGATTAACTGACTTAAGCATCGGAATGCCTTCGGCTACCAAAAAGGTGGTCTTTGACAATCTAACGTTGTTTTGCATGTCAGATCTCTAGGAAACCGAATTTGGACTCATCAGTTTGGCGTCGTCCGTGAGAACGACAGTTTTATTTTCTAAAAAGAGTTTTTTGTTAGTAATTTCCTTAGAATGAATCAGTAACGGAAAGATTTAGTGCAAATGCAACATACTACAACCTCTCAGCTTGCCAACAATCAAGGCAACCCTTCCGATAGTGAAAGCATACCTCAAATCCAACACCAGGAGAACTAATCATGTAAGGTAATGCAGTGCCACCACATGGAATGTTGGCCCAACTGTCCCAGTCATCTAGCGGTACACTGACAAATCCTCGTGAGGACCAACTCTTGGTCCAGATGGATTATCCGGTCAAAGTGGTTGAAAAACTCACTCAGGAACGTGCTCCACCTGTCGAACACATTCAAACACCACCTTAACATAATTCCACCAACCACGTTCGAGAAAACCATGAAGCTCTTATCGAGCTTCAATGAACAAACTTTGAAGGCAGTGAACCAAAACACTATGGCTCCCACATTGATGGAATTCTTCCACAAGTTCCATTCAGGATCGGAGTTACAAATCCTAACGTGCTTTACGAGTTGGGCTGACCATTATTCTCCGACACACTCATAAAGACTCCTCTGTCGAAAAAGTTGACTCCTCTAAAGTTTGAAACTTATGATAGCACTACTGATCTGTCAGACCATCTATGGCATTTGCACTACATGATGGCACTGAAAGAAAGCATAGAGTCCATTTTGTGTCGAACCTTTCCGACCAGCCTAACGTTCACAGCGATGAGTTGGTTCAACAATCTTCCACCCAGATCAATAGATTCTTTCCAGGCATTAGCCACAACCTTCATCAAATGGTTCATTAGCACTCAGCGGGTCAGAAGGGCCCCTCACTTTTTGCTTCACATCAAGCAAACACCTGAAGAAACTATTAGGGAGTACATTACTCATTTTATTGATGAGTTAACTATGATCGACGGATATAGCGACAACATGACCATAACCATTTTCACCACTGTATTAAAAAGAGGGTTGTTTTATAAGTCTCTGAATTTGGACCTTCCGAAAAACATAGAGACCTTATTAAAAACTGCTAAAAATAAATCACCCTCGTGGAGATGTTAGCCGATAAAAAATAATGAGTCCGATAAAAAATCCTTCCCAACAAATCGGGAAAGAAGAGAGGAGAGACAAAGAGTTGATAGGGCCCGGGTGGAAAGTGGCTAGTCAAAAAGATATCAGACCAATGGCAAGTTTGAATTCAGCAAACACAAACCTGGAAAGCTACAATTTGGAAGAACCCAAACATGAAAGGTCAACGAATGAGGCCAACACAACCTACAAACCGCTTACGGCTTTGAAAAGAAGTTGTGCAAATGTCCTAAAGTCCATGGAAAAATGGGAGGACATTAATGACAACTCAAAGTGAGGGGAGATCCGATCGGACGAGATAAGTGCAACTATTGTTCTATCCACAAGGACTACGGACATGATACAAAAAACTGCTACAACTTGAAGGATGAAATCGAGTATTGGATTCAGAGTGGATGACTCGGTGAATTTTTCGGGTTGAAAGACAAGTAGTCCAAAAGAAAAGAGAAAACAGACGCTACCTCGGGGTCGAATGAGCAGTCCAGAGAACTGATATATGTTCTACACGATGTAATTGGAGAAAAGGAATGATCTAATCGATCATGAAAACCATCAATCCAGGATTTATGAATGAGGATCTGAAACCTGGAGCCTTTCGTTCAGCGCCAAAATACATCACTGAACTCTGACCTTTTTCGAAAAGGATGCACAGTGAGTTTATTTTCCGCACAATGATGCCCTTGTGATCTTGGTTTTGATAGCTAGATGGGAGATCAAAAGCGTACTAGTCGACACAGGTAGCTCGACAAACCTTTTGTACCTGACAGCATTCCGCAAGATGCAGTTTAGTGAAGATATGCTTACACCTAATGACCGACTGATAGTAGGTTTCAGTAGGGAGAAATGCCCCCCACTTGGACTAATCTGATTACCAGTTGAAGCAAGAGCGCCAGGTAAACAACGAGTCATATTGACAGACTTCCTCGTTGTCAATGCACCATCCGCATACAACATGCTTCTAAGAAGACCTTGGCTGCACGAAATGGGTACAATGTCCTCTACCATGCATCAATGTTTGAAGTATCACACTAATGATGACGTGGAGGTCATCAAAGGAAATCAACCAGCTGCACGTGAATGCCACTACGCAGCAATGAAGGCCCCAAGAAGATCACAATCATAGTCACAATCAGAGGAGCCATTACATCAACTCGGGCAATTACAGATGAATCACGGCCTACTGAAGGACAATGCAACTCTAATTAGTCCAAGAGACCGACCATATACGAGACAACCAGAAGAAGAAACAACACCAATCATCTGGACGGTGAAGAGGGAAGAAATACAATCAGGAATTAACTAAGCAGCTGATCAAATTGTTGAAAGACAACTAGGACGTCTTCGCCTAGACAATGAAAGACATGGTACGAATTGATATCTCCGTTAACACTCACATGTTGTAAGTAGTGTTCTAAAAATCGGCCTAGGCGGCGCCTAGGCACTAGAAGGTGAAAAACCGCCCAGATTAATGGCTGGGCAGGCAGTCTGGGCGGTTCTAGGCAGTCTAGGTGGGTCTGGGCGGGATCTAGGCGGCCTAGGTGGGGTCTAGGCGGACTCTATGCGGGGTCTAGGCGGTCTGGGCGATTTTTATTTTTATTTTTATTATTTTTTAATAAGGCTTATTGTGTTCTTATTTTATTTTCTTTCCTATTTTTAGAAATAAACTATTTAATTGTTTTTTATTCAGTATATGTCTAAATATAGCAAATGATGATTACTTAATGGAATTCTCAAAGGATCTGCCGGTGCCAATTTTACTAATGTAGATTTTATCAAACATAACTGAGGTTATTAATGCAATTTGAAGAAAAATAAAAGAGTACACAAATTCAAATTTATATAAAGTACCCATCATGACCAACTTCAGTCATTTGAGTTTTAATAAATTTTGTTCACGATTGTTAATTTTTCATGTTTTTAAATTTTGCATATGTATATTGGCATTAAATTTGATGTAATTGATAAGGTATTATGCTTAACTTTTGTAAATTATTAAAGTAATAATACAAACCTAAGACCGCCTAGGTGCCGCCTAGGCCCCTGGGCGCTAGGCACCTGCTCGCCGCCCGCCCAGCGCCTAGCAATTTTTAGAACACTGGTTGTAAGTCAACTCGGATAATAAACCAATCCGATAGAAAAGAAGGCCAGTTGCCCCAGAACGCAACCAAGCGATCAACGAAGAGATGCATCGCTTAATGAATTCAACGATGATTAAGGAATCCCACTACCCCGACTGGCTAGCTAACATAGTTTTGGTCAAGAAAACGAATGGTAAATTAAGGGTGTGTGTGGACTACACGGATCTAACTAAGGCATGCCCAAAGGATAGTTTCCCACGAATAGATCAGATAGTGGATGCCACTTCGGACACAAACTCCTAAGATTCATGGACACATACTCAGGTTACAATCGGATACAAATGCACCCACCTAATCAGGAGAAAACATCTTTCATAACAGAAAGAGGTACGTATTGCTACCGAGTGATGTCATTCGGACTAAAGATTGTGGGAGCCACGTACCAACGTCTTGTGAACAGAATGTTCAAAGATCAAATAGGCAAGACCATGGAGGTGTACATTGACAACATGCTAGTCAAGAGCCAGTGCAAAAATGACCACATCAAAAACCTCAAGCAACCTTCTCCCAGCTCTGAAAATACAAAATGAAGTTGAACCTCAAGCAACCTTTTCCCAGCTCAGGTACATGGTCAATTAGAGAGGAATCGAAGCTACAAATGCTCATCAACATGTAATTGCCTACAAAGCCGCAATGGTATGATAACAACCTTTAACAGGTTCATTTCCAAATCGTCAGACAAGTGCCTTCCCTTCTTTAAGATTTTAAAAGGGAACAAAACGTTCAAATAGAGTGAGGAATGCGAAAATGTTTTCCAAAGCCTGAAGGCGTACATGGGGAGCAATGAACTACTATCAAAGCCAAAAACATGAGAAACATTGTGCTTGTACTTATTAATGTGCAAACATGCAATAAGCTCAACATTAATACGTGAGGAAAACAACACACAAAAGCCAATTTACTATGTTAGCAAGACATTTGTGGACATAGAAGGTAATTACCCATCCCTGGAGAAATTAGCGTCGCTCGGGTTGTATCTTTAAGAAAGTTGCGACCATACTTTCGAGCCCACCCCATCACTGTCATGACCAAACAACCACTTCAGTTGATACTGCACAAATTGGAGCTATTTGAAAGACTAGTGAAATGGGCAGTGGAACTCGGTCATTTCGATATCAGTTATGCTCCTAAGACTACAATAAAAGCATAGGCATTAACATACTTCAACGCCGAGTTCACAGGCGTCAACGACCATCGACCGAACAACAATTAAGAAGAAGAAAACAACAAACCAACTGCTCATGAATGGATCTTGCGCTGTGACAGAGCATCCAACGAGAAGGGGAGTAGAACTGAAATTATTCTTTACAACTCGGAAGGAGTAACTTTTGAAAAGGTGATAAAATTTAGTTTCAAGGCCTCAAATGACGAAATCGAGTATGAAGCTGTGATAACCGGATTACAATTTGCCAAACACCTCAAAATAAAAGAAGTCAGTATTTTCACCGACTCCGAATTGGTAGTCAACCAGTTGAACGAAAAATTCCAAGTCAAAGATGCACGGATGAAAACCTATCATCAAAAGGCAAATGAGCTGATTGAAAGCTTCAAAGCAGTAATCGTTCAATGATGTGCAAGAGTGAAAAATGAAAAAGCTGATAGCTTGGCCAAATAAGCATCACGAGCTGAAGAAACTGATAATCCACTCGTCACAATATAAGAAAGCTCAATACTGAAAAACCAAGCGGACAAAGTTAACCACTAGTAGCGAACAAGATGGAGGCCCATAAACTACGAAATAGAGCAATACGGTACACATTGATTAACGATAGACTCTACAGAAGGTCTTCCACAGGTCTGCTGCTAAGATGCCTTTCTCTTGGCAACACCGACTATGTCCTACAAGAAGTTCACTTCGGCATATGCAGGAACCATCCAAGAAAGAGAACATTAGCTCATAAAGCCTTGACATTGGGATATTAATGGTCGACAATGCAAAAAAACGCAAATGAGTAGTTTCGAACTGTGACAAATTTCAACGATTCGCTCCATACACTCATATGCAAGGCTAAAACCTAACCACGATGAGTAGTCCATGGCCATTTGCGCAATGGAGAATGCACATCGTAGGACCACTTCCAGTGTTCAATAGAAAGAAATTCCTCCTCGTGGCAGTAGACTACTTCACCAAACAGGTAGAAGTAGAACCATTGGCAAATATTGGAAAAGCTCAAATTGAAAACATTATATGGAAAGACATAATATGCAGATTTGGAATCCCCAGAGTATTGTCACTGACAATGGAAAGCAATTCAAAGGCTAGGAAGTAAAAAAGTTGTGCGAAAACATAAATATCAAACAACACTTCTTAGCACCCGCCCATCCACAAGCAAACAGACAAGCAGAGGTGACCAATAGAACAATCCTAAAAGTGATAAAAAAATAAGCTCGAAACATCAAAATGATTGTGGGTGTCTGAATTGCTAGACATCCTCTGGGCATACAGAACAACAAAGAGAACTTCGACCGAATAAATGTCATTTGCTCTAGCATACGAATCTGAGGCATTGGTACTAGTAGAAATTGGCATGCCAACATTCAGAACCGAAGAGTTTCGAACAGAGGATTACAATGAAGCACTACGAGTCGGACTAGACCTTTTCAATAAGAAATGAGAAAAACTTTGATAAAAAAAAACCTACCAACAAAGAATGGCAAGTTACTACAATAAAAAAAAGTAAAGCCCCGTACGTTCAACATCGGCGACTGGGTGCTCAGAAAATTCCAACTAAATACGAAAGAACTAGGTGCGAGTAAACTGAATTCAAACAGGAAATGACCATACAAAGTGGTGAAAATCAACAGACCAGGAACATACTGGTTATAAGATTTGAATGGTGAACAACTAAAACGACCATGGAATGTCAAATACTTGAAGAAGTATTATCAATAAACTTCTGAATTTCAGGAACCCTTCATCTCGTGTTCCAACAATCTAATCCAGTCAGACTAGGAATCTACTTGTAAAACTTCTAGTCCAACCAAAATGTCAAACCACGAGGCAAGCTTAAAAAGAAATAAGGAGAAATAAGTTAGCGTACCCATAAAAGTTCTAGTCCGATCAACCATGAAGTGAACTTAATGAGTGTGGACGTATAAGTCAAACTCAACCTAATATCTTCTAGCTCGACTAACATGCCGGACCATGAAGTGTATTTAAAAGTTTGGACGTATAAGTCAAACTTACTCGTAAATCTTCTAGCCCGACTAACATGTCGTACAATGAAGTGTATTAAAACGTCTAGATGTATAAGTCAGACTTACTTGTAAATCTAAAGGCCCGACTAACATGAACACGAAGTATGTATGTATAATTCAGATTTACTCATAAATCTTCTTGTTTGACTAACATGTCAGACTATGAAGTATATTAACAGCATGGATCTATAAGTCAGACTGACTCGTAAATCTTCTAGCCCGACTAACATGTCGGACCACGAAGTGTATTAAAAAGTTTGCACGTATAAGTCAGAATTACTTGTAAATTTACAAGCCCGACTAATGCGTCAGATCACAAACTATATTTAAAAGAGTCTGGGCGTATAAGTCAGACTTAATCAAATATCTTCTGGCTAGACTAACATGTTGGACCACGAAGAGTGTTTAATCTGGACATATAAGTCAGATTGCTCAAAAAATCTTTTGGCTCGACCAACAGGTCGGACCATGAAGTGTACAAAAAAATCATCAAGCCTCTAATCCAATCACCATCAGAATACATCTAACAAGTCAATATTTAATCGAGATTTTTAGACAACTAAGAAACAAGTTAAAAAACAAAAATTTAGCCAAGTCTAAACCACTAAGTTAGACGAAAAGAGGTACAAAATGAGAACGAAGAAGTCAAACTATATTTATTGTCTACGATTAGATACAATGTTAGTCTAGATGATAGTCAAGCTACAACTAAGACAATTTCCAAAGACGCGGTATATAAGTAGAGGATGCATATAAGACAACGATCACTACGAAGAAGACAATGAAATAAAAACACACAAGTATAACAAGAAGAGATTTTCATTGATTATTTATTCGGTTACATCCGGGGAAGAAGATACAATAGATGGAGATGAGATAGTAGAAGTATTCAAAGCAGGGACAGATGAAGGAGGTTGAGCATCAACTATAGCGGTATGATCAGTGGGAGAAGATGGAGTCTTGGCTTCGGAAGGAATCAAACCCTTCTATTCAGTAGATGGTGGTGGCGCTTTACCTCCACCGACATGATTGGTCTCGACTACAATAGCAGGTTTAGAGGGAGGAGAAGACAGTTGACCTTCGTCATCATATCACTTGGTGGAACCGAAACATATCCCTCATCATCGTTGTCTTCAAAGACTTGGTTTGCCAAGTCACTATATTTTGACAAATCGAGATCCTCCTCCGATTAAAAAAGTCGATGATGTTAATCTAGCAATCAATGACCCTCTTCCAATCCACTACTTTTACAACCCTCAACCTATCAGTAACCGTTGAAAGCTCATTCATGATCGACACAAGCTCTCCTTCAATGGTGGTACGCCTCACTAAAGTTTTTGCCTTAACATTAGCGAGCTCAGCGGTCGATTGCATCACTTGTTCCTCAGCGGTCTTACAACAAGCAAAATGCTCATCAGCAGAAACGCATTGCCTCGTCATGACCAACCTTCTCACTAGAAACCCCCTTTTCAACAACATCCAACCAATCATGAAGTCTGTTCATTTCCTTTTCTGAGGTTTCAAGTTCAACAACAAACTTGTCTCGGATAAACTATGATTCTTTCAACAAAACCCAAGCAACCTCAATTGCATTCTCCTATTCCGCATGCTTTGCCTTTAGCTCATCAGATTGTCGTAGAACGTGAGAAAGTAACAACGCCTGCCCCGCCATATTCTTTTCCACGACTGCCACATGATCACGTGCAACCTTGTGATCCGACCCCATCGTCCCAACATAAGTGAGGTGATTCATCCCCTCCATGATCTGTTTGAGACCTTGATTGAGGTGATCACCTGGCCAAAAGCACTGGCATCAGAACCCTCTCAACCAAATGCTTATGCCATAAGACGATTTGATAACTATCTATTTTAGAGAACCAACTGAACTTCTTTGAGTTGATATGGATCTCTCCAGGGACAGGCTATTTCCTACCAATCCATGGATGAAGGAAAGTGGGATCTAGAAGAATTAAAGTTTCACCTTTGGTAACCGGGTTGACAGTTGGAATGGTGGTGATGACAAAAGTACCACTCTTACCATTCTTCTTCAGGACAACAGTGGCAGGCGTGGGACGAATGGAGAAGAAACAGGCATATGAAATACATCAGCAACACAAGTGGGAGAAGGAAGAGGATACTTGGAACTCTGACAACAGTCAACTTCAACCTTGTCAAACATAGGGTTGTTGTCAAAGCCAGCTATGGTCTTCATGTTATTTAAATCATGAGACAACTCCAAGGCAAGTTGCACCATACTATTATTGATGACGCGAGGATCATCATTTGAAAACTTGACAAAATCGGGCACACCTTGGGTAGACATGAGAGTTTTCTTGTGCTCACTTACAGGATGAGAAACCTCAACTTTACTTCTCTCCAGAGCTTGATTATCTCCTCAGCTTCCTGAGCAGCAAGGCGAGCTTTGTCTTCATCATATTGTCCAACTGATCACGGATGAGAAGTGGTCTGAGCAACCCCCTGAGTAAAACCAACAAGCCTCTTCCACTTTGGAACGCGGCTAGGACTAATCATCAGCTTCTTCGATGGGCTGGCGAGCCTAGGGGCCTTCACTTCGTAGTGGTTGAACCAGCAGCAACAAGAGCATTGAGATCAATAAATTTCTCAATGGACTTTCCCATCAATACTAGCATCACTAATGCTAATAGGAGCAGTCTGTTCCTCCACTTCGTTATAGATGACGACATGGCCAACACGAGCAATAGTGACTTCAAAATTTTGAAACTCAAGAAACGCAGCACGCTCCGCTTCGTTCATAGTATAAAAACCACTACGCTCGATGACATCTAGGGCGAGAAAATCCTTCATAGGGCTTGAGGAAGTGAGAGAAATTACTCACGAATTTCCTGTTCCACTATAGTCAGATGCGGTTTATTCCACTTATTGGGCTCCCGAAATGATCGCAAAATGGGCCGGTTTCGAAACTTGAAATATCCAAAATCCATGGACACATATAACCAAGGATTCGCCCAGGACATGTAATCTTCCTTAAGCTTCCCAAAAAATGCAGGTGAACGGAGAAAGCAAATACGACCATTGCTTACCGAAAGCCTCACTACAAAGTGCATAATCTTCTCGCTCAAGGGAATGCCGGATAAAATGGCTCTCACCATGGTTGCAACCATAACCCTCCATCCATTGGGGCCCATCTGAGCAAGAGCAATGCCCAAGAAGTACAAATAAGACCAAAAGATCTCTGGAGTCGAAAGTCAAAAACCAGATTTGAACATGCCAGGATAAAGTGTAATGTAACCAGGCCTCGGACAAACAAGACTTTCATCGATCCTAGGTAAAACAATCTCAAGATAAAATGAAAGATAGAATTCCTGATGAACATAGTCCAAAGTCCTTTGCATCGCCTGCCTAGGTTCGAAGAACGACTCATAGGCAACAAGTTCGTCCCACTCAGAAATTTGTTAGCAACCATGAGAAAGGAATTGTTCAAGATAGAAAATGAAGAAAGTGAAGAAAAACTCTGATAATGGAGATAGCGTAAAGAAAAAACATAGATCTGTTCCACCTTTTATAGGGTTGGGCAATAAAAAGACTACTAATGGGAAGACGTGCGAGATATGATGGTTGCATGAAATCCCAAAAATTGTGCCAAAAAGAACAGGCTAATGGGATAGCAGAATAACAACCGTAATGACAGATGTTAATGACATTTAATGGTTTGCATAAAAAACACTAATGAAGTCAAAAATCCAACCACCGTAGAGTTAGTGGCCACACAAGCATGCCCACTAACTACGGGGAGTAGCTGATGATATATCAAATAAAACTCTAATCACGACTGTGCACGTGGCAAAAATCATTTATCATGAGGAACAAATACTTCAATCTCGACAAATATAATAGGCCCAATCCAAGAAGTTTGAAAAAACATGCCCAATCGCTAAGCCCTAAAAGGGCCCCTGTTAGTATATCACAATCAAAGGACTGAACCAAGCCCCAACATATCTCTTGCCTTAGAGAAGAGAGACGTTACAAAGGAAACAAGTTGTGACGGAAATCACTTCCCTAAGGACGTACCTCAATGAAGGAGGAGACCGTTACAAAGAATGTCTCTCCTCATCACGTTCTACATGCTCAAGTCATGCAGAAAATTAACGACAAACATTATATAAGGTAAATGGAACATTCAACCAAAGATATGCAAATTTAACTTAACTATACTTTGTCCATATTTTGTTTTCTCCACAAATTAACTGACTAATGCATCAGAGTGCCTTCGACCACCAAAAAAGTGGTCTTTGGCAATCTAACCTCGTTTTGCAAGTCAGATATCTAAGAGACCGAATTTGGACGCATCAATATTAATTGAGACATGCAACTAGGATTAGTAGTATTACTATAAACAAAGGCTAGATTATACAAAGTAATTGTCAACCACTATGCCCCCCACCCCAATGGCAGACACTTGTTGACGACTAACTAAAATTTAGTTTTTCATATTGAAGAAAATAATTTTTTTTTTTCATATCTTAGGGTGAATAAATAAGAGATATTTAAGAGTTCATCCAGACTTTGGAATCTCATAATGGCCTCTACTTACGGGAATCATCTAAATAAACAACCACAATGTCAATATGGATCACTTATTTCTCCTGTTATTGTTTTAAAACCAAAGTAAAACGGCTTCAACTGCAAATTCTACCATCTTGCTACAAAGAAGTGCTAAATATAGTAAATTTTGCAATAAGATAGAGATCATCTCCAAACGTGACGTCATTGCACACTCTGGTTGTGTGTGTGTGTGTTTTTTTTTTTTCTAAACACAAGTAGGTAAAAAGTTGTTTGTATTACCTACCACAAATCTATCTACAATTTGGTTAATATAGATAAAATTTGACATGCTTACTACCGAAAAAATACTTAAAGGACTTCAAGATCCTTCTAGCAAATGGCACTTAAAGGACTTGGTGTGTCTACAATACATTGAGTGCCTATTACACACACAATGTCAGTGGTATGCCTACTACAATAGACAAATAATTCATCGTTTAAGCGTTCGTCACCAACACTAAAAGCTCAAAGTGACAATATTTTCTTTTTAATTCGAAAACTTTTAACAAAATATGAATTTGCAATCATTCGTAGGGTGATCCCAATTGATGTGTGTTGCGCGCCCTTTTTGTGTGTGTGCATTGAAGTTGAATAGAAACCCTGGTGTCAACTATTGATATGTTGTTATTACAAATAGACTAGTGTACCAGCCGTGCTGTTGGCACGACCATACACTTTCACAAAAGCGTGTACCCATTCCATTAGCATGGGTACAATGTCATGCCTTCGGCCTGCCACCCTGGTCATTAGGTCGTGCATTCGACACTCCCCAAATAGGTCACTAAATTACCAAATATGAAAATAAATTATGAGTTACCAGTAGATAGAAATCAAGCATCTTGTCATATGGTATACAAAACATACCTTGGATATCACTAATTCTATTAAATGAAAAATTGAAAGTTATAAAATCACTCCAACAGATTGTTGTCCTTTTACGTTGGGTTTAAAAAAATATATGAAAAAAATTTATTGCTAGAGAAGGGGTTAATGTTTGGGTTGAATCAGGTTTTCAATTGAATTGGGCTTTGGGTTCTATTTTTTTGGGTTGCAAATTGGCTTGGGTTGAAATAGGGTTTTGGGTGAATTGTGTTTTAGGTTGAATTAGGCCGTGAGTTAGATTTTTTGGTTGAAAGTTTCTATTTGGGTTGAATAAGGGTTTTGGGTTTAATTGAGCTTGAATTGGGCTATAGATTCTATTTTTTTTGGGCTAAACATTGGGCTTGGGGTTCTATTTGGGTTGAATGAGGGCTTTGGGTCCAATTGGGCTTTGAGTAGAATAAGGGGCAATTCCAAAATTTCACAAGTTGGGCAAGGGCAATTTGAAAATTCAAAAGATGCCAGAAGGAAAATTGACACACAATGAACAGTAAAACTCAATTACAGAAGATCCGACTATTGCTAGTCGAGCAATGTGATTATTTATTGTAAGGGTTACTAAACAATATCCTACCTGGGGCTTCTAGCATAGATTGTATGGTAGCCCTAATATATTGACACGAAATCAACATGTGACCCCTATTCCTCGATGGTGTGCGACACTCGCTAATCCATTGTAGACCATCGACATTCGCTCCTCAATTGTTTGTATGATAATCTATGGCACAACGGAGTGGCGTTCCCTACTCCATAGCATGAGTCATGCATCAATCCTTGACTTGGGCATAAGGTGGGTGATCTGGTGGGTCTAGCTCATCTTAGGCAGTTCCATGTATTGGAGATTTGACTGTCCTCAACTTCGATAATCTAATGGGACATTTAGCTGCCTGTGTGGACCGGTTCTTGTTGTTTCATGCTGGAGCAGATGAGACATTTTTTTTTGTAAAGTCATATGTCGTTCAAGTTGCTTATTATGCAAGTTTATTGTAAGGCAACAACTATTTGGCGCCACAACTTACACTCACTCATCTAAATTTTTTTCCCATACCATGCACTTTGTGTCCCACACCACAGTTCTTTCCATACCACCCATAAAAGGGAGAAACCTAAATCTTTCTCCCCTCCCAAATTCAAAATGATCGAAAACTCCCTCTCCCCTCCCAATTTCCTCTATTCTCACCACCACTTTCTTTAAACATCTTCTTCTTCTCTAATATTTTTATTCTTATCTGATTTTCATCTTCTCCTCTCATTTTTCTTCTTATCTTCGCTCCCCATTTGGGGGCACCCTAGAGCACCCCTCGCATATCCTCTTCATTCTCTCAAATAGAAATTGAAGACGAAGTCGAAGAAGTAAAATATCTTGAGCTTTTATAGGATCTCAACCTCGATCCCACCGTCACCCTCTCCCTCTTTTTCTTCTCCTTCCGTTCGTACTCTATTTTTTTGCCCTTGAGGCGACCCATATGAGGGCAAAAAAGTGCGAGGGGAAGGAGAAGAAGGAGAGAGAGAATGGCAATGGCCTGTGCGAGAAGAAGAAAGAGTAGGAGAAGAAAAAAGGGGAACTGAGAGAGAATGGGAAAAGAAGAAATAGTGGGAGAACTAGGAGAAGGAAGGAGAAGAGGCAATGGTGGTTGTGGCTCCATCTCCTTTATCTTTTGCCGTCGCTGGTCGTTTCTCACTGTCCTTCTCAATTGATCGCCCCCTTCCGGCTACCCCTTCCATGCTGCTGTTGTTGTTGTTCTTCTTGAAAATAGAGGGCAAGAGAAGAAAATTATGAATAGTGATTTAAATGGGTGGTGTGGGAGAATAGGTAAAACAATATAAAAAAGGTGGGTGGTGTGAGAGAGCAGGTAAAAAAAAGAGATGGTTGGTGTGGGTGAGAGTAAATTGTGGTGCCAAATAATCGTTGCCTTATTGTAAATGGGTTTTCTGAAAGACAATGACTTTTTGATACCACCAAATGTTCTCTTTGACACCACCAATAAAGGTGTCCTCTCTTTCTCTTATTCGACTCTTTTATCCTCTTTTCTCAAGAACAACAACTAGTAGCAAGAGCCAATGCCTCCTCGCTGCCCCCATTTTTTTTTTTCTTTTTCTCCTCTATTCTTAGGAACAGTTACCCCCACCTTCTTTCTCTCCTTACCTATTCTTTTCATTTTTTTCTTCTTTGACACCACCAATAAAGGCGAGGCAGGGTGGGATGGTTGTTGCTCCGCCTTTGTTCCTAAGAAAAAAATGAGAAGAAGAGAAAGATAGGAGAATAAAAGGGGAGGAGAAGAAGAGGAAACATGAGAAGAATAGGGGAGGGGAGGAGAGTGGGAAAATAGGAAAATGAGAAGAAGAGATGATAAAAGAAGAAGATAGGAGAATAAAAGGGAAAAAGAGAAAAAAGGGGGGCGGGTAGGGTGGTGCGGTCGGCAGTGGGGCTGCAATACCACTGTTGTTTGTGTTGTTGTTGTTCTAGAAAAGAGAGGAGAAGATAGGGTGAGAGAGAAGATAAACCCCTTTTATTAGTGGTGTTAAATAATAGGTGATCGTGTTAGACCGAAAGTGGTGATGTTAGATGGAAAGGCGAGGGATGGTGGTATCAAAGAGGAGAATTTGTCGTGTCAAACAGTTGCTGCCATTTCCGAAATAGGACCCCCTAAAACTCTCTTTGAAACTGGTTCATGGTTGAACATAGGCCAAACAAGTTGTGGTATAGTTGACCAATAATTTTCAGCCGTTATTCAATGGTATTGTAGGTCAAAGAGTAGAATAGCATTAAATTCATTGAATTTAGAATGACATTCAATCAATCAATGTTTGACCACAGTCAACCCTTTTACCAATGGTCAAAGTCCGATCAAAAGTAATAACTAGGCTTTCACTTTGTTTACTGAATTATGAGGGTTTATGACACGTTTCGATGAGTTTTGGAAGGTTCATATAGTTTTTTGAGGTTTTAATTTTATTTTCTTAGTGAATGAACAACTAAACTGGGTGGCACATAGCATTTAACTTGGTGAGATCTGATTCTCAGCCACCGAACCAACCCACCAGCAGCAGCGACTAAGCATTACCCAATGACGGGAGTAGGGGTGGACACGGGACGGGATGGGACGAGATATGCACATCCCTATTCCATCCCATTCATACGAGATCGGGACGGGATGGAAAAAACCTCATCCCAACCTCGTCCGATTCCAAACGGGTTCGGGACGAGACGAGATCAGCGTGCTTCCTGTGACTGCCGCGAAGATTATCATCATATAAGAGCGTGAAAAATAACTTTCTTATAATTAGATATAGATGTGGCATGCAAATATAAGCGTAGCCACTAAATCCCCTAACAATGAAGTCAAGTGGACTTGACTTTTAGAAAATGACATGATAAATGGGATACACTAAGAATATTGTGTCACTGTGATGGTCTCGCAACTGATTTTACAATTTTATTACTGTGGGAAATAAAATTCTTGGTTCATTGACAAAATGACATTTCATCTTTTGTTAGGGAAGAAATATAGACCTATTGGTGATGCTCTAACATATTCATAATGGTTTACCATCAATACATATATTGTAATTAAAAAAATTTATTTTTACGGTCCGGGGCATCTCAAATTCTTGACTCCGCCCCTGAATGTTTCCTTATGAATATGTATTACTCAGTTAATTGTCATTTTTCATCTTCACCTGGGTATTATCAATATTTAGAAGTTAAATAATTGGAGTCACTTTTATTGGGAATTCAAACAACAGTCTGCTATCTTTCTCTTGCTTAATGAATATTTATTTATTGAAGTAACATTTTTGTTACCACTGCAAACACCATGAGTTTCTGTCAGTCATCTGTAAGTTTATATGAATAAAAATAAATAAATAAATAAAAATATTAATAATAAATATTAAAAAAATAGCTCGGGACGGGACGAGATTGGCGGGATTGAAAATTTCCATCCCATCCCATTTTAGTACGGGACGAAATCGAATTCATTTCATTAAGACCAAAAAAATCGAGACGAAACAAGACGATATCAAAATCGCGGGATAAAATTCCCACCCCTATATGGGAGGATATGACCAAAGCCTGCACCAATTACGTTACTAAATAAACAGTGATTAAAGAAAAGTAAACAATTCCCTCCCTCTGCTAGAAACCCATTAATTCTTGTCTTCATTGCCTTCACGTGACCCATCTCTGCCTTCCCAAAACCACCCACTGCTCTGCTGAGCCATTTTTCCACTTTCACCACCAGTTTTTGGATCCAAAAAACCATGAACAGACCCCAAACCCAGATTTGATGTTCAAGAATTGTTTGAGCCAAACAAAAAAAGAAACAAAATGTGTTATGTGGGGAAGGCAACAAAGATCTTCATCTTCATAGTGACAGTGTTGGTGGTGTTGGGTTTGGTTTTGGGCTTCAGGTTTTTCAGTCATCATGGGTCACACAAGACCCACAACAATGACTGCTCTGATGGCAGCTGCTTTATATCTCCTCCTTTTCTTCCTAATCCAAATCTAAATCCAAATCCAAATCCAAATCCAAATCCAAATCCTACTCCAAATCCAGTTCCAGCTAGTACTGCCACCGCGGCACCACCGCCTGTTTCTGAAGCTCCGCCGAGCCCGGTGGTTGCCACTCCAGGTCCTGTGCAGCAATAGAGGATTCATAAATTGCTTGAATTGACCACATTTTTATTATCTTTTCTTCATCAAATTTTTTCTTCAATTTTTTAGTGGATGCACAGATGAAGACAAGTGTGGTTTCTGGTTTTATTGAAGGGTGGTTTTTGGTTAGTTTTGGAATGTATGTTTGGGCTGCATTGGATTCGTTTACTTTTCATCTCCATGGGCCTTAGAATCCCTTGAGTGGGCCTTGTTTCATGAGTTTATCATTTGCTAGAATATTTTTATTTATTTATTTTTCTGTTAAACAAATCATTCATTTTTTTTTCTCCAATAATTTTACGTTGAACCGCCATAAAGTTGTATTATTCGTTCGCTCAGTGGTGTATGCTTACAGACTTGATGAATGGAACTGCTAATTTTGCACGAATTGTGTGTCCACCACTATCAAACCTTTCGCAAGTATTTGTATATTATATAGTTGTGCAAACAAATTTTAATGTATGGGTGCATATATAAAATGGATGAATTTATAAAATGTATGAGTGCATATATGAAAGATAAATGGAATCAAACCATTCTAATAATGGTATATGATTTTTGATATCTTCACAAAATTGATAAAACATTTTTTTTTAAATTAATTATTTGGTCAGAAGTAGTTTGAGAATAAAATGTTATTTTTTTTTATCATAATTGTAATCCATAAAAAATTCATCTTTAACCTTTTGTTTATTTAAGACAAATTTAATTGATAATGTATTTAATTGTGCAGGATCAGCCATCTCAGATTGAGTTGGAAATCTATCAGAAGGATGTTCTGATGGTTGATTGTAAATTGGTTGCGGAATCTGAGGATGATAAGGATGATTCGTTAAATTAGTCAGATCAAGATGAGGGAGATCCTCAGGAGGTGGAGTTCTGGGAATTTGAGTAGGAGCAGTTCTGAATGATGATTCAGATCTACGTCTTGATTGAAAATCTACAGGCTGTGATCTAGTTTTTCTTGATTCAAAGAACTGTAATTCAACAGTCCCATCTTCAAGAGTCAGAACCTAACTAAACAAACTAGGATGATGCTTTCTAGGAGTTGATTGAACCTGCCAAGTTACCGAAAGAGTAACTTGATTCAGTAAATTGTCTTTTAAACAATAACACTAGTTTTGTCTTTGTTTGCCTGACACTAATTTTTGTCTTAATTCACTAGTTTTGTGTTTGTTTGGCTGACATCACTATCAAACCTTTCGCAAGTATTTGTATATTATATAGTTGTCCAAACAAATTTTAATGTATGGGTGCATATATAAAATTGAGAAATTCTAAATGTCGAGGGAATCAGCGAGGGAAATGAGCTGGCGAGGTGAAAGCCGTTCATTTTCCTCGAGATCCGTGCGTTGACTTTCACACGGATCTCAAGGAAAATGAACGGCTTTCACCTCGCCAGCTCATTTCCCTCGCTGATTTCGTCGCCCTTTCCCGCGACATTTAGAATTTCTCTATAAAATTTGGTTTAGTGACACTGTTTGGTGAGATTTTTCTATGTGTTTATTTATCATGATCACTTTTCCAAGCATTTTAAATATAAGACATTCCTTCAATTATCATAAAGCTCAGCTAAACTCATTATTGTAGAAAGTGAACTATGTTGCAAAATTATTCTATTTGTTTCACTTTTATGTTACAAAGTCTTTATGTCTCTTCTAAATCACAGTACTATTTAAACAAGAATAAGAAAATTTGCTAAAGCTCTATCACTTGAGTTCGTAGAGGGGTGACGGATCACTGAATTTGAACTCCGCTGTATAAGATGTAAATGTGGGGAGAGTTAAGGGTAAAAAAAAAAAATTTAAAACAAAAAGTATAAAAAAATTATATTCGGGAGGGGCAAACATATCCTATGAAGGGGAGAAAGATAACATATCCTATGAAAAGGTAGAAAGATTAAGCTCATAAATATATTCCTAAGCCAAATATACCTTTTCAGTGGCCTGCGATTTGTTGATACAATTGAAAGATAGTTCTCCAGAAAGAAAACTTAAAAATCTTGTTAATCTGTCATAATCTAAACAAACATACCAAAATGATAAACATCACTGTTGTACGTAGTATGCGAATCATAATATATCATTATGGAATATTTACATAGGTCATCCCGATCGATGACAATTTTTGAGAAATTTTATTTCATGTATTTGAAGCTTGGTTGGTTACTCAACAATGAGCTCATTTGAATGAAATGGATAAGGATCATACATCAGTATAACATAGCATGCAGTCCTTATACTTTGGTTCAACAGTCTCCATCAATGATTACATTACTCCACTCACTTGGGGTGTGTAACCCATCCTGTATGACGACACCTATAAACTAGTAAATTGATTTTTGAGTGAGAGATTCTAAATGTCGAGGGAATGAGCGAGGAAACGAGCGAGGGAAATGAGGTGGCGAGGTGAAAGTCGTTCATTTTCTTCGAGATGTGTGTTGACTTTTTTCACGCGCATCTCGAGAGAAATGAACGGCTTTCACCTCGACACCTCATTTCCCTCGCTCGTTTCCTCGCTCATTCCCTCGACATTTAGAATTTCTCTTTTTGAGTTGATTCTACATGAGAGAAATGGTGAGGACCATGACTCCCAAGATTCTAACCCCAACTTGTATTTTCTAATTCCCTGATCCTCAAAATGTTTAATGAGAATGACTTTAGCCACATGTAGAAAGCTTAAAAAGGAACAAATCATATAAATAAATATGAAGAATAAAGGCAAAACTCAAATTTATGGTTAATGACCATGTATGTGAAAAACGTGACATCTTAGAGTGTGTTTGGTTGTATGAAATTTTATGTAACGTGAATCCATGAGGAAATTCTATATTTTAGGTTAAATTGATGTATTATTTCATATTCACCATTTAATTTTTTGATTAATGGTGAAAATAAAAGTCACATGAATATGAAAATCACGCTTCTTTGTTTCTCCACTGCATGTAATTCTCATGTTCATGTGACTTTTATTCCCACTATTGATCACAAAATCAAATTGTGGATATGAAATGATAACTCAAATTAGCCTAAAATATAGGATTCGGGGGGCTCCTGCGCATATTTCTCAGCTGTCGGATCAGATCGATGGATTTTAAAAGTTGTTTGTTTTGGCAGGAATTGAATCTCTTTTGAAATTCATCGATCTGAGCCGTTGAATCAGATCCGACGGCTGAAAAATATGCACAGGAGTTCTTCTTGTGCTTTGTGCGCAGGAGCCCCCTGATTCTAATATATAGAAATTTTCTCATAAATTCTCATGACATAGAATTTCATGTAATTAAAAACACCTTAATAGAATATCAAATAGTGATAAAATAAAATTAGACCAGATGGATGGAGTAGTCTCTGTTTACGAGCTTAGATATTTTTGAACTAAAAGGCAAGTTTGTTAAAAACGCTGAAATTGACGTCTTGAAAGTTGATACTGAAAGCCACTGCAACACCATCACCACCGTGGCCAAACACATCACCACCATTGACCTTTGACCACTCTTGCCGCTGTCCACCACCGCGACCACCACCACCACAAGGCCCAATCATCAAGCCCAAATCTTCTTGGGCTTTTCTAAAGCTCAAAGCCTAATAGATAAACACAATTTCAACTGTAATAAAAGCACTCCAACAATTCTCAACGCAGCATCTCTATCCATCATCCCATTCCTTCCCAATTCCCCACATCTCTCTCTCACCCCCATAAAAACATCACCTTTTCCCACCCTTTTTAACACTGGCGAAACCCCTCCCCACCACCGTACACCACCGCCACAATTCCGCCGGAAACCTCTCCAGTCCGGCGATCAATTCCACCCCCACCAACATGGCCTCGCCGGAGAACTCCAATTGGCTCTTCGATTACAGCCTCATCGACGACATTACCGTCCCCGGCGCCGATTTCTCCGTTCCGACCACTGGCTTCAACTGGTCTGCCCAGCCCTTGAATTGCCCCAATGGGGTCAGGTCAGTCAATTTTTCAGTTTTTTTTTTTTTTAATCCCTTTTGATTTTAATTTCGATTTCGCTTCGTAATTTAGGGTTTCGTTCTTTGCTCGTCATTGTTGATTGTCGTGCATTTTCGTTCCTTTATGGCTTTAATGTATTGTAGATTACAAAAAAATGTGTTCATGACTGATAATTTTGGTGATATTGAGAACAATCTTGTATAGTTTATGCGAAATTGGGGATTGGGTTGGGTTTATTATGGTCAAAATATAGTTTAAAAAAAATGAATTAACACATTAAATAGTTGAAATTGTTTAAAACAAATATCTAGAAATTGATGTTTTGTTCGGTTCGTTATCTATACATCTGGGTGTGAGGGTTTTCTTTCCATAACAATGCACTAAGGATTGCTAAATTTTGACTCAACTTCCCTGTGTTTGTCTGAGCTTCAGACTTTAGTTGACACTTTTTGAGGATGCATCTATCTATAGTGGTTTTCTGTTCTATGTATTTCAAAAGCAAGGATGCATCTATCTACACTGTTCTATGTATTTCAAAAGCAAAAGTGGATACCTTTTTGTGTGTTCCCATGCGTATCCTCTCAAATTCGTATCTTTCAAAAGCTTAGAACGACATAAAATGTGAGATTTCAATAGACCACACCTGATATTCTCAGTTTCACAACCCTCTTCACACTTAAAAAATGTCAAGAGTAGCTGATATTTAGGGAAGCTCTGCATGAGATCATATTTAAAAAGACAGCCCTTAATTCATTTCCTGTGGGTTTCAAAGGCTGGTAGGTTTTGTTTAAGTTTGGGTGTGTATGGAGGAATGAGATCACCTTTATTGCAGCTGAACAATAGCAATGATTAAAAACCTTGAGACTATCTTTTGCAGCTTTCTTGTCTCGTAAGCTCCCCCCTTTCCCCAAAAAATGTTCAGCACTGTCATAGAGTAAAAGTCTAGCTACTAGAAAGGACGTTTTCATCTTCATTATGAAAGTTGAATGATCATAAACTTCTTTCATTTTCCAGGATTTCTACATGTATGTTATATCCAAAATTTTGCTATTGTTCCCATATGTAGTTCAAACATAGATTGAGAACTAGTGATTGTGCTGCCTACCTACTAAAATAGTTTATGCAAGTTAATGCAAGTTAATGAACTAGTGATAGTTTATGCAAGTTAATGAACTACCTACTAAACATAGATTGAGAACTAGTGATAGTTTATGCAAGTTAATGAACTACCTACTAAAATAGTTTATGCAAGTGTATGAACTACCTGAGAAAATAGTAGTATCTTGAAATTATGTTTTGATAACTTTATATTGAAATTATGTTTTGATAACTTTAACAATTCAACATCTGGCTATTTGAGAACCATGAGAAGAAAGCAGTACAAATTATGACGAAGAAGGGAAAGAAAAAGAAGGGTCTTGATAAGTTGATGTTGATAATGGCATCTACAAGTCCACAACATGGTGATACTTTTTAGAGCATTTCCCATTCCTTGCTAGCTGGAACCCTACAAAAGCATAATTTGAAACTCGAACACAAAACCTAAAGCCTTTGTGTGTACGAAACACACCTAAGATAATGTCTGTGGCATTATCATGGATATTTTCTTTTACTATAAAATAACTAAATAAATAAGAGTCACAAGTGAGAAGGCGAATGAAACAAATACATAACATACAACATTTTAATATGCATCTATTTCTAATCCAAATAATTGCATACAACATTCGAGTCCATAACCACTTGCCCTTTAATGAAAAATTACTCTCTCTTCACTCTTGTCATCAATTGAGAGAGTACCACCGTGGGCATCCACCCTCCTACCTCAAAGAAGATAGTGGCCCAAATTTTTTTAGAGATCTCCTAGCAAAAATAGAGATGTTAGAGCGTTTCATTTTCCACACCACACAAACAACATTCACTATTATGAGGTCTCTTCTGATCAAAGGGGAATTCAGAAGTTATAGGCGGTTTTAACAATGAAGGATCCTAAGTTTGACTGGGGTAGTCAAATCGTGGAAGACGAGAACATGGAGACTGTTTAAAGTCAAAGAATTAGAAAAGAAGGTTGACTGATGGGGAATGTGATGGTTAGTGCTCCATGCTTTGTATTCCTTTTTCTTGTGACCTTCTCACATATTGACATTTTCAAATAACTTTGTTATGTTTTGCTTGATAAAGAAAACTGATGTGGAATGTGAGTCAGGAGAGGTAAAGCAGGCTGATGTAACATATTTCGAGAATCTTGATTCTAAACTAAAGTCAAACAGGTAGGGGTGGGCATCCCATCCCGTACTGTCTCGATTTTTCTGAGTCATTTTGGGATTGATCAAATTCATTTCGATCATGTCCCGATCTTGAGTGGGATAGGATTAGGATAGAGATTTTCAATCCCGCTCATCCCGTCCCATCCCAAACTTATTTATTTAATATTTATTATTATATTTTAATGAAAGTTTAATATGTGTTGAAATTAAATCAAAACATCTAAAAAATTAACTCCCTTGATTTAATACTCTTTATTTAGATAAACATCAATTTAGAAGTTTTAGGTCAAATAGAACCTTTGAAAATTTATGTCTTTCAAATTTTAGATTGTTATAGGACAATTATTCTTGTAGAAAAATAAAGGCAAGTGATAGTTTGTTTTAGTTTTGCACTATGAGTTATATGAACTATTGATTGGTGTATTACATAAATGATACTTAACATAAAAAATTGTAAGTTTATCGAAGCATAAATTTTATATGACATTGAATATTGTTACAGTGAAATTTATATGAAACTCTTTTGTTATTCTTCATTGGAGGATGAGGTATATTTAGTACATATTCATCCCGTCCTGTCCCGTTCTGAACCTGTTTGGGATGGGACGAGGTTGGGATGTGGTCTATCCCGTCTCAATCTCGAACAAACGGGATGGGATGAGGTTCATCCCGTGCCCACCCATACAAACAGGTGTTGGTGGGTTTGGGATTAAGGAAAATTTCTGGTGTAAGTGTTGAAGGCCTCTGAGTTGGAATTGAAAGATGTTAATGATTTAGTGTACTCTGATATGGAAGAGTGGGATGAAGAACTGGGAAAAGGTTAGGTTGTACAATGGTTACTGACTTGTCAGAATTCGATGAATCTAATGAGAAAATGGCATGACAAAGGGTTGGGAAGAAACCTGAGGAAAGGTGTTCGGAAAATAAGCTTTTTGGGGGTGACGATGTTGTCAATGATTATTGATTAGAATTTTAAGGTTGGTAGGCGTGGATAGAGTTTTGGTAGCGAGTGAGGAAGTGGCAATGCACTTGTGTTCTTATGTGAGATGAACTTACGCAAGTTGAAGTTGCCCCATCTAAATGCATTTGGTAAATTGGTTTAGGGTAGATTGACTCATGCATTGTAGCTATACAATTTAAACGGATAACGGATCCATAACGGTCCAGAACTGTTATAGGTTATAACGAGATATAACGTGATATAATGGTATATGACGGAATATTTTATAAAAATATTTTTAATAACGGTATATGATAGAATATTTTTAATACTCCATAAAGTATTGATCTATTTTAGAGACAAAAGTAAATCATGTTTATAACATTAAATTCAAAAACATCAAAACATTAATAAAAACATCTTCCCTTCGTATGAGAGTGAGATCGCAATAGAGAGTGCGAGACTCTTCGTCTTCTTCCCTTATTTCGTTCTTTGTCAACCGGCGATGTTTGGTTATTTGTCGATCGGCGTCGGCGAGCTATGGTCCTTCTTCGATCGAGAATGAAATGGGTGAAATTTTTTTTTTATATTAGAACAAAAAGTTAAAACAATGTTGACCCCCGTTAAGTGTTATATCGGCGTTATAACGTTGTTTTAACTGTACAGCTTAGTAGGGTGTTCAACAATCAGTCAAATCGGTACAATAGTTGTGGGTATACATAAAGTCACTTTGTGGATATAGTGGATAGATTTAGGGACATTAATTTTGCGTCTTGTATGTTCAGTTTAGGGATGGCAGTGGGGTGGATTTTCACGGATATTTGCCCCACTTGCCCCGTTTGGGGCGGATTTGGTAAATGGTCCCTGGATCTTGGGGCGGATACGAATTTTCAATCTGTATCCATTTATTAATCGGGACGGATACGAATTTGGCCATATCCGCCCCACGGATATCCGTTTATCCGGTAAATTTACAAAAATACCATTCCCCTATATAAAGGATTAAACCCTAGATCTCTCACACCCTTTCACACACAGAGAACAATGTCTCCAGTCTCCTTGGCTTCTCGCAGCGAAGTCGTCCCTTCTTCTCTCTCACAGCGTCCATTCTTCACTCTCATCTCATATCTTTCTTTCCCCCTACCCTTCCCCGCCTTTCCATTAAGCTAGCTACATGAAAGATCAAAGATCAAAGAAATCTCAGATCCCTGCCTTCCTGCTCAGATCAGATAAGAGATACCCGCCTTCCTGTTTCGCGACTCTGAGATCTCACATCTGTGATTCTTTAGATCGAGAATTTTTTTTTTTTTTTGTAATTTTTTTGATGTTAGAGAATTTTTGTATGTATTCTCACAACTGACGATGTTAGATACAAATTTTTTTAACGGATATTTGGGCGGGGCGGATATCCGCCAATCCGCACGGGGCGTTTACGATTTTTAATTAAAATTGTAAACGGATTGGCGAGGCGGATTTGAGGATCCGTTATTCCTGATGGATCGGGGATGGATTTGCTCAAATCGACCCCGTTGCCATCCCTAGTTCAGTTTGGAGAGTTTACTTGATGTAAAGTAGGATTAGGAGTTTATTTATTTAATTTTGTTTAGTTGTTGGGTCGGGCTTAAGCAAGCCTATTAAATTAAGTGGAGATTAGAGATCCAATAACATTTATGGTTAGATTGCTTGATTGCAAGTTAGATTTATAGGGCCTATAGGTCATAGGTTGTAATTGGTTGAATGAATATGAAAAATTGAGTGATTTTATATCTTCATTTCGTATTTTAGGTTTTAATTAATTAGTTTAGTCGTAGAATTCATTATTTGGTATCAGAGCTAATGCTCTTGGGTTCATGGGTTCGAATGGAAGAAGATTGAAGAAAAAAAAGAAGAAAATAAACAAAGTTTGATTAAAGATTGAAAAGAAAAGGTAGGCACTGTTCATTGTCACTATCGACATGTACTGTTCATTGTCTCTGTTCACATGTTATATTTGTTGGCACTGTTCACCAGCCAGGTTATTTACACCCTAGAACCAGTTGGAGTACCCTAGTAATGGAAAAATACAATGACTTATTATTCCTAATATCCCAACCCCTATTCCTACCCATACCCATACTATTATCCGTCCTCATGCCAATATAAATGCAGCCCATGCTCAAGTCTAGGCCAATACCCGCGGTTCCAATCCCCATAACCATTTTTATTATCCACAACCATATTATACGTATGCTTCCTCTTAAGTCTTACCCCTAACTTGAACCTGTTTACCCTTCACTAATACCACCCCAAGTGACCAATGACATAAACCCAACTATCATCTCCATTGTGGTGCAAATTGCGGCAGTCACAGAGGACATTTTGAGAAAAGTTGACCGGCTGATTACCTCCCTCGACACATTTTTCAATGACTAGAGAGAGCAAAAAAAAGCAAGGGCAGATGAGAGTTACCAGTAGATGCGAATGGTACTCTATGCAATACGACACTAGCTACACCTCATCCACCGACTTTCAAGGTCTTATCTAGTCCCACCATCACACTTCCTCGACTTTCAAAACGTGAGTCATTTGATTTAGTGCTATTTCTTCTCTAATTTAAGTCAAGAGGGTGATGAGGTTCCCATAGAGACAAAAGTTGCAAGTGCTGACGATTATGTTGATCCATATTGGAAATTTTTTTGGCACGAGCTTATACCCACGAGTTTGCTCAACAGGTTTGTATTACGTCACCTTGCTCCATTTCTGAGTTGGTTCAGCCGTCTTTAACAAGTGTATATTTTGGCAAGGTTCGAGGTCTACTACTTCGAGTTCATTTCGCCTTATGTTCTCTATCTAGTTACTTGTGTCATTGGACTTTTTCGACTTCAAGCTCGATGACAAGCTTCTTCAATCTGAGGAGGATATGTTATTAGGACTAGGAGTTTGTTTATTTAATTTAGTTGTTGGATCGGGCCTAAGTGAGCCCGTTAAAATAAGTGGAGGTTAGGGCCCCAATAACATTTAGGTTTAGATTACTTGATTTGCAAGTTAGGTTTAGTATAAATAGGGCCTATAGCCATTAGTTATAATTGGTTGAATGAATATGAAGAATTGAGTATTGTTCTCTATTGGTTATAATTGGTTGAATGAATATGAAGAATTGAGTATTGTTCTCTGTTATTTTGTAGTTTTAGGCTTAGATTAATTATTTTAGTCGTAAAATTCATTAATTGTTTCATAACACTTTCCAATACTACAACCTGATGTGTAGTTCTGTGAGAAGAGTTTTTATCTAGTTATACTGCCCCTTCTCAATACATCCTGTTTGCAATACATATATGAATATAAAGTTGTTTTTCTGATTAAAAAAAGATATTATGTCGTAGTCGTTATTTGTTGCTTCTTTGGCTTGGTTTGATTTGATAGTAAATTTCCTTATGGGATCAAAAATACTTTATTAGTATCACGGTACGCTAAGTTTACATGCTTTAGACACACTTAAGGTCTTAGCAAAAACTCTCTGCATTTGATTGGTTTAGGTGGCCATGAAATGGGTTTGGTTGGCAAGGCTCCTTATTTTTCTAAACCTAATAGTTGTAAGACCTGTTTCCTTCTATGCTTGTGCTCTATTCAACTATTTTATAAAGATTCGGAAGATGTTGATGGGGTTGGAGAATATCTATTGTTATTTTTAGGTGTGAGCCTTAAGAAAGGTATGATTTAGAGTTGCTTCTAGGTGTGTGCCTTAAAAAGGGTTTTGGATAGGAGCAACCTTCTTAAGCTGTACCATACCAATACATAATACGCCCGATTTCTTCTTATGGAGGTTTTCCCAACTTTGGTTAGGAGAAGAGTGCGAGCAGTGGATGATGGATTGGAGCGATATTTAGTTTAGGATTTTGAGGAAGCTTGAGCTGAGATTTAGAGTTGCTTCTAGGTGTGAGCCTCAAGAAAGGTTTTGGATAGGAGCAACCTTCTTAAGCTGTACCATACCAATACATGATACGTCCGATTTCTTCTTATGGAGGTTTTCCCAACTTAGGTTAGGAGAAGAGTGCGACCAGTGGATGATGGATTGGGGCGATATTTAGTTTAGGATTCTGAGGAAGCTTGAGCTGAGATTTAGAGTTGCTTCTAGGTGTGTGCCTTAAGAAGGGTTTTGGATAGGAGCAACCTTCTTAAGTTGTACCATACCAATACATCATATGCCCGATTTCTTCTTATGGAGGTTTTCCCAAATTAGGTTAGGAGAAGAGTACGAGCAGTGGATGATGGATTGGAGCGATATGTAGTCAGGATTCTGAGGAAGCTCGAGCTGACACAACTCATTCGTTTTCGGTGAGTACGTTCACAATGGAGGTACAAGGAGGCAGCTGATAATTTTTAACTTAGGCTTAAATTCTAGGTGTCTTACGGAGCAACCATTTATGATGATTATGATGAAGTAGGAAGGAGGTTGGGGGGATTAACCAAGGCTCTTAGGCCATTAGTTGGTTTGGCAAGATGTCTATTGTAGGCTATCCAGCTTGTTTCTCTACCATCACCAAATGGTAGAAATTGTCAAACAAACCCCCCTCTTTTTAGATTATTGTTAGACACTTCATTTTCTTGTCTCGTGGCATTTCATGGAAAAATTGGAGATCCAAAGATTTCATCGATAAGGACATGTGCTGGTGGATCTGGTATGCATACTAATTGGAGGAGGAATATGATAGACTGGTAGTTCTTGGTTGGCCATCTTGGGTGGGATGCTGAAAGGCGATGGGCCGAGTGGATGAACTTATTTTCACTAAGATATAGCGCGGTTTTCAGTAGAAAGATACGAATGACGACTGCTTCCCAAGCTGTGGAGTAGTTTGCGTCCTCTCAACAATGTTATGTTTTATCTTTAACTTGGCGGTCAATGACAAGCTAAGAGGTAACCAGAGCTCCTTTAGGAGTATGTGGTTGTCTCACCGAACGTTAGATGAACCCTTTTTTAGTTGCGAGGGATACATAGTTTGAGATCCTTCAAATGATTTAGATATGATATAGTTGATATTGCGTTTATAAGGCGGGTTTGTTTGGGTTGGCATATGGGTGATCCCTTGCGTGCTAATAAACTAAGGGTGTTAAAGCCTATTTGAAGGTGTGTGGTGATTTAATTGAAGGGATTTTGTCGAAGAACTAAAAATCTTCAAACCTTGATTTAAATGAAGGGATTTTGTTGAAGAACTGTAAATCTTCCGGTACTAATAAATGCAATTAATTTGTTGGTGCTTGGCGGGTTACACAATTTTTTTTAATTATTTTTATTTTATGGAAATTTGATTTGCAAGACTTGCCATATATGCAAGGATTTTTCGCAAAACGGTGTCACCATTCAAGACACTGAAAACATGCGTGCCATATTATTTAGATATAGAAATATGGAGGGATAAAAACATCAATGGTTTTATTTAATTGCAAAATCGTTTTTCATTCACCACCAAGCATATTGAAAATGAAAATTTATTTGTTTTGAAAAACATTTCGAAAAAATAATTTTCATTTACGGTGGATTTACAGGAACAGTGAATCAAGCAGGGCCTTAGGTACAAGAAAGTTTAATTTTTTTTTGCTCTTCCACTATCTATGTTTTCAGTCTAATTATGGGTTCTTCCCTTGTTGGTGTGATGGGTACTGAGTAGAAAACAAAAGGCCTTCATATTTGACAAAGGGTTTCACAATTTTAAGGAGTCATAATGGTAGTAAAAATGAACAACGGGCTTTTGGCAATGGTTTATGTTCAAATCCAATAGTTGGCGGGGCTTTGTAGAGCTTTTAAATTGGAGTGTGTCTTGATGAAAAATGCTATTAGCGATGGAGACAGGGGAAAGTGTGGTTGAGGTTGGAATTGAAAGACAATTCGGGAATGATTAAGCAAGATATTTTAGTGTAGTGGTGTGAACTTCAACTCACGTGCTAGTCCTTGTGAGAAAGCTGTGATTGGTTGGAGGAAATTCGTCACAGTTCTGATAGCTCTTATAAGTTGCACTAATCAACTCTATCACCATTGAAATTTAAGGCAGCTTGTGGAATCTTCATATGAGAATGCAGACGATACTAGGTATTGTAGAACTAACATGTGTGTGTTCATGAGGAATCATCTCGGGATGGGGCTCTCTTTGGTGATAAACATATACTAGGGGGATAGGCACTCCTGACGTCGTTTTTGAAGATGGACAAGGAAGATGCAATTAAAGCTTTAGTTGGAGGGGAGGCTAATAGTCCTTGGGTGTGGATTGCAAATTCACAACCACATTGGTAGTAGCCTTTTTTTTAACCGGATTGAGGAGTCTGAATAAATTGGGAGGATTCTTGTGATGAATGATCTCATACTTTATTGCTAGTGAAATGACAGTGTGCGTTGTGCCAGTGGCTATAAGGTGACAAGACACTATTGAGGATCGGGTTGGTCATGGTCATGTTGAGGAAGAAAAGGGTATTTGTCCAAGTTTATTCAGAACAGGACTCCTCTAGATTTGTTAAAGATTGTTTGTGGGGGGGAGGGAGGGGAGGGTGGTGGGATATGTTAGTATGAGTGCATTGTAACTCAATGAGGTACATGTTGACATGATAGAAGAAAGAAGAGACAGAGTAATGGAGGTGGAGTCTTCTTGTCGGTAACACAAAAAATCACTGTGTTAAAGGTAGAAAACCTATCACTGATGACATTGGATGGTATGTGTCTTTTGACAATGGTGAAGACAACACAGCTGATCAAAGGGAACATGGGAGAAATGGGCTACTAGTTTTAGAAATCTCTCTTCTGGATCTTAAGATTCAGAGGGCTCCTCCAGCTTGGCCAAAAACAGGCTACTGTCCTTTCCCACCTTTTAAGCAGACATGAATGGTGATAATGACTAGTGCAGTTCCTCCAAGGGGTTTTGGATTTTGACATTGACAAGGAGGCAAAGAGGAATGAAGATGAAATAATGTTGATTTCGAGGTGGATGACTTTTTGAGGAGGATGGGGGTGGAACAAACTGTGTGACCGTCGTAATTTCTGAGGATATCTCTTTGGTATTCATTGAACCGCTAATGGTCCATGTAATTGTTTCTCGACTTCAATGGAATTTTCAACTAAAAATAAATAAATTCCCCATGGCATCCTTTGTTGTTGAGGTGTGTGAAGACATTCTTGTAGCTCTTGTGCATACATTGTCTCAGGTGTGCCAGAATTAGACTAACAACTTTAAATGGTTAGCTGCTAGAGCGTATGGGCTGTGAAAATGACGAAAGGGAGGATTTTGGCTTGAGCTTTTTTGTACGAGGAGCTTATGGGGTTTTCTGTGGTTGCTGAACGTGAATGTGGTGAGTGAGACGAGGAAAAAAATCAACAAGAAATATGGGTAGGTTTACTAAGGAGGTGGAGGATGTGGATGATTTTAGAGGTGGAAGATGGAGAATATGGTGAAGAAAGCCTAAGTGATAATGATGTTGAAGATAAAGATGATTAGTGGTCATTATTTGCACATGTAATGATCTCTAAGCCTTTTCCTTTGACTTCTTAGTATGTTTGTCTTTGACGATTGTGGTTATTCTTGTGGTGTTTGGATCTTGATTTTGCTTTGCTACCTACTACAATGGTTGAATGGTGATATTTTGTTAGGATATGATTCTAATACACCTTTTCTTGAGCCAATTAAATTTTTTAGAAGGCGTGTTGAAAACCTTAGCTAGGTACGTCAGTCAATTACTTTATGAGTAACTTGCTCCTAGTTCGAGTAGCAAGTAGTTTCTGAGTAAAGTGTCAAGTCTGCTAAAAAAGGAATTAATAGCATGTGAAATTTAACATTGAAAGGGTCGTGGTTGAAGATGATATCGAGATCAAGGAGCAAATTGTATGTTACTTTAAATCTCTTTGCTCCAAAATGGATTAATTTATATGGTTTGACTTTTATAAGAGGTTTTTAGCATTTTGTGGTTAAACAAATAATGAAGGTATGGGAATTTGTGCAAAATATTATTCATTGATGGAGGTTAAATGATATATATGTGGGCTTGTGGTCAAGGATAATGGGGGGTTTTGTAACCTCAATGACTTTAGATCAGGTAGCCTTTTTTTTGGGGGGGTGGGGGGTGGTGTTAATTTGGAAGTATTATCTCAGAATTCCATATCATGACTACATTCACTTTTTGAATGATAAGTCTTTTCCTTTCCCTCTCTCTATCTCCTTGTAAAAATTTAATCAATATTATCTAAAAGAGCATGACTGCAAGAATGAAAAATATTATCAAAGAAACCTCATTGCCGTTGGTTCAAAATTTTAAATTGACAAGTGGAATTAAATCCATACAATTGTTGACAGGGTTTTCATAAATTTATTTAAAAGCTTGTAGGTTGGGATGAGATACAACAGTCTCTGACTTTCTCCTAAAGACTTCTCCAGTTTCTTGTCCTATTGGATAGTTTCAAGAAGATCTTCAACCTTGATTTAGAGATTAACTGTTTCTTCATTTGCACTTGGACTCACTTGATCTAGATGTAAACTCACTTTAATTTTTTGATGTTGGTATGTAAACAAGTGTGTTTGACATTTCTCCATCTGCACTTGTACTCATTTGATTTACTCACGTTAATTTCTTGATCTTGGTGTGTAAACTAGTGCTTTGTTAAAAACTCATGTTAAATGATAGGAAACAAATAATACTCAGGGAGGCCACAGTGTGTCGATATAGCTTAATTGAAATGCTTGGAAATGATGTCTTCAGGAAATATATTTTGCAGTAGTTCTTGTTCTAGTGAGTAATAAGGGGATTTGAGACCGAACTTTTGTCTTTCTTGTGTGCTGTTCTGTGCATCGTTGGATGCTGCTTCAGAAATGAGCATTTTGTTGGATGAATCTGTGAAGAAAAGGGGTGGTTGGTATTGCTGGCAAATGATCATTTTGTCTTTTTATTAGAACATCAAATATAAATGAAGCAGAGGGGATAAGATTTATCTATTGAGTCTTTAAGAATTTGGTAGCATTTCTTTTGCTTTCTGTTAAACTGTGATAGATGATGTTTCAGACTTGTAAATGTTTAACTTCGATTGTGATTTCTTGTGTTTCTCATCCTTCCTTTCCGTTTTGTTTGGTATGCATTAATTACTTGCTTCTTTAATATCTTTTGGCATGTTTTCTATTCACTATGCCTACGCAGTATACTAGTTTTAGGTTCTTCAGGTTCGTGACGGTTAGTAACCCCTAGCAGGATGTCAAGTGGCAAGTAAGATGATTTGCATCACTTTTACATGATTATGTCTATCTACAGTTGTTAGCAGTTTGCCCACAACAAAATGTGTCAGGCGTGCTCATCACAGCCCCACTCCCAAAACATTGTTATAGTAGGGAAACCTGATCAATGAGTCAGTGGGTACAATTTGAATACGATGAAAGTATATCTGAATTTGAAATCCCAAGGAATTATTTGTGAAGGAATCTGGCTGTTATTTGTATTGCGAATATTGATGTAGGTGATCTCTTTGCATTTGTGTGCACCAACATATTGTTTAGAGTAATATGACCCCATGTTTTGATTTATAAGTTGACAAGACTACCAATATTTCACTTATTTCTACATGAGTTTTCCATTAATGATAAAATAAGTAAGACTTTTACCCTTTTTTCTACAGGGAAAGATAGAAGTAACAACCCTGTTGTATCGCTAAGCTTATTTTTTTCATCCTTTGTCTTCTGAGCTCCTCCCTCATTTGTATTGTCCTTTGGCTCTTTATTAATTGAGGAATGTTTTATGGATAACAAACTATGTAACAAGGATACTCTATTTATACCCAAAAAAGAAGAAGAAAGAAAAGGTGTCAACACGTATCTTGTTGGATATTCATATTGGAAACTTCCTAATTTGATCATTAACTTTTTCATATTGTTTATTTTTTGCTGATGTGACCTTGTATCTGTCGGGTGCAGATACCCGTGTCTTTGTCATTGTTACATTAATAAAAATTAACTAACCAAATATAAAAATAAAAATTAATCATTGATGACAGTTTGGTTTTTATACTTGTAAACCTTTTGTGTGATTCCAGCCATTTTTTATGATTCCTGCATGTAAAGATTCTTTTGTTTCTTTTTCTGATTAAATTATTTGGCTTAGATTTTACAATTCCTGAAGGATTCCAGGAGTACTCATCTTTTGTTTTGTTGTCTAATCTCAGTGTGGATATTGATGGTTCCCTTGGGGATTCAGATGGGCTGAAAGAAACAGGCTCACGAAAACGGTACATTGTTCCTTCATTCTCATTGATAATATTTGTAAAAGATATGCATACTTTCCCATTTGATATCATATACCTTTATTGCAATGCTTTTTAAAGATATGCATAGTTTTTGGTAAGACATTTTCATTGCAATGCTTTTTAAATTACACTGAACACTAGACTCAAAAGGGTTTCTGGATGCTGCTAATCCCTTGCTATGTCTTTGTTGCGTCATAATTGATTCAAATTGTTGGACAGGGGAAGGTGTGAAACGTCTAGTGCAACTGGATCCAAAGCTTGCAGGGAAAAAATGCGAAGAGATAGGCTGAATGAAAGGCAAGTTCACTTGCTCAGTTCATGATTTACTTCACATATTTGGTTGTCTATGTTTCAACAGTTTTTCTTTGTCCATCTTTCTCTGATGCTGCTTTTGAAATCATCATAAGGTTTATGGAGTTGGGTTCCATCTTGGAGCCTGGAAGGCCACCCAAAATGGACAAGTCTGCTATTCTAAGTGATGCTGTACGTATGGTTGCTCAATTACGGGGTGAAGCGCAAAAGCTCAAACACTCAAATGAGGGTCTTCACGAGAAGATTAAAGAGTTAAAGGTGCACTTCCCTTGACTCCTTTGATTCTTTTGCAGATCTTGATGAAAACCATTTTAAATTGTCCTCATTACTTGGTATCCTTTGATGCCAAATGAATCAGGATTGCATTATTTTGCTTCTAAAAGTACTAATTTGACTGACTAAAATTAGCTCACATTACAAGACAGCACAGGCACACACTTGGACCAACCACTTTTTCCTTTCTTCAGCTTAAAGCTTGAGACTGGATTGTCCAAGGTGACTCAAAATTTTGTTGTTACAACCTGAACTTGAGGGCTGAATATTTGAACCATGTTCGAATATGACCCCAACTAACTTTCTAAAATGCTTTATGTTTAATGCATAGGTCTTTGTATAAACTGATTAATGTCATCAGTTGTGTTTTGCAGAAAAGTAAATGATAAATTTATTTGTTCACTTACCACATCATTGCTTTAACTTCTAATTGTTAGTGTGCGAACACAACTTGTGTTAAGTTGTTTGATTATACTTTGTTCTCATTTCCGAATGTGGTTGGACAAATTGGAATTTACTTTGGCAGAAAATGCTTTATCTAATTTTTTTGATGATTTTCATAAATGCTGATAGATCAGTTGCACAATTAGGAAAATAGGCCAATGTTTAATAGTTGTTGGTTACGGCCCCAAATTTTGCTTTTCTGAGTTAACTGGGACTATGTTGTAGGCTGAGAAAAATGAACTTCGTGATGAGAAGCAGAGGCTCAAAGCAGAGAAAGAGAAGCTGGAACAGCAAGTCAAATCCATGAGTGCTCAACCAAGCTTCATGCCACACCCATCTGCTGTTCCAGCTGCATTTGCTGCGCAAGGGCAAGCACCTGGCAACAAAGTCATGCCATTTATCAGTTACCCTGGAGTTGCCATGTGGCAATTCATGCCACCTGCTGCAGTTGATACCTCACAGGATCATGTTCTTCGACCCCCAGTTGCTTAATCCTGCAAGTTCCGGATGGAGTATGAATTCTCTGTTCCTACTTCCTAGTGGAGACCATTTGTTGTTTCTGTTTCTGTTTCTGTTTCTGTTTCTGGTTCTGTTGCTGTTCTTGACTATGTTAATTGTTGAAGTGAGAATGACTTGATTAGATTGTTGGTGGATGATTTCTCATAAGCTGATGACCTCTGTCTTGTCGCTGCTGATATTTTGTAAATGCTAATAAGCGGATATGTTAATATATGTTCGGTTGGTTGGGGAATGACATCTTTTGAACTATTCTTTCTATTCATTTTACTTCTTGAAAAAGAGTCTGAAGCACTCGTCTGTCATGGAACTTTGGGTTTAGTAGTATCACAACGTTTTTTTTATTGGTAAACAAAATCTTGATCCTGTTATTTTATAACTCAAGACAACTGACTGCAGAATAAGTTATAGAGCTTCTGCTGTTAGTGTTCAATTGATGTCAATGTTCTCAGGTATCTTTCACATTTGATGTTAGGGCTGTTAGAATGGCACTAACTGTTTGCCAGTCTCTGATTTTAAGTTTATGCCTTAGTCACATGCGGAGGAAATAATAGAGGCTTGCGTTTCCATTAAATTTACTGCTAATTTCCATAGATGATGATTTGGGCAATTCAGGCTGAAATTTATGTTTCCCTAGTGAACACATTCCCACAACTCGCAAAAAATATTAAGTACATGCATTGTGTTGTCATTCTGTGTAGATGTTTGGGGATCCATTTATTGACTTATCGTGCTAATACGAGTAGTAGGTTCTAGCCTTGTCTGATGAAAAATCCAATCTTAAAGAATTAATAAAGATCGAAGACTTAAGAAACCGAAGCTTGGTTAATTTCCACCTTTCTTTCTGAATGTAAAGAAATGAATCTTCTGGTGTAACATGTCAATGGAGACATCAGATGGTAATCATCTGGTAAGCTGGGCCCATTTGCTGGATATCTCAAGTGGCTTTATGTGCCAAACATGGAATTTATTTATTTATTTATTTTATGCAAAACCGACTGTGTGTGCAATTGTAAGGAACAAAAGGTCGGCATCCAGCAGCATAACTAAGCTGGAACCACAAAAAGTATACATAGACCGGTGCCAAATACGGGAGCTTGTAAGAAATTACGAAGATAGCGAAGTCTGTCTGCTGCAGACGTGTCAGGAGGCATTGAAGTTTTCCATGGTGATCTTCATGCATTCTAATCCTCATCAATAGTTTTGTCCGAATAAATTTTCATTAATTTGGTATCCAATCTAAATCATTTTACTTTTTGTTATATACTCAAACTTTGTCCAATTCAATATTAGAATAGAAGGGAAATTCAAAAAAATATATTGGAAGATGCAGAAATTATCTAAATGAAAGACATTAGGAACCTCTTGTATAATTGATGCTAATGACATTTTTTACCCTTTTTCCCAATTGAAAAGGAGTACTACTAGGTACAACACCTGGCACAGGGCCAGGCATCCTAGAATTTCTGTTGAAAAAGGTGAGCGATAGACATGTTCTCTCACACTCTGAACACATTTGTTCCATTTTTACTTAAATATTAATATTGTACTTGCAAGGACCACCACTTGCTTAAACTTTTTTGTTTTTTTTTTTGAAAGGCAAGATGGGTTTTAAGGATCCCACCCATTAGAAAGTAACATACCGCAAGGTAGGATTCGAAGTTAGGACGTGGGGGACAAACCGCACACAAGCCCTAACCACTAGGTCATAACACCATTGGCCACTTGCTTAAACTTCATTCATTTCTTCTATCTTCTTCTTCGACAATTCTAGCCAGCCATGTTTGCTAACATTTTTTGACTTTTTTTTTTAACACTTTTATCCATTCTAATAGATAAATGTTTGTGATTTTTTTAAGAGAAATGTAGGGGTGGCAATGTCGGTTCGGTTCGGTTTTGAGCCCCAAACCGATTCAAACCGATTTAATTCGGTTTGTTCAAAAGCCCAAACCGAAACCGAATTTTGTAGTTTGTAAACCGATGAATTCGTGTTGAACCGAATTTCGGATCGGTTCGGTTGGACCGAAATTTTAGGCTTCAAACATTTGAAAGACTTTCAGTTAAAAACATATTCAATTTTTACAGGTCCTTATTTGTTTTATAGACTCAATTTTTAGCCCAAGAATTGAAAGACTTTGAGAGAATGGGGTGATTTAGTGCAACAGGGTGTATTGCAATGCATTTGTTGCACTAATCAAGTATTGACACCTACTTTTTATTTAGTTATTTATATATATTTAATTAATCCGGTCGTTCGGTTATGAATCGGGTCGGTTCAAACCGCAAACCGATTTTGAACCCGTTTATAATCGGTTCGGTTCGGTTCCGGTTTAAATTATTTTCTCTCTACTCATATTTCGGTTCGGGTAACCGAATCGAATTTGAAAATCGGTTCGGTCGATTACCGAATTTAAATCGGTTTTTGCCACCCTAGAGAAATGGGTAAAAAGTGTAAAAACACTATAAAAAAAAGGCTAGCAAACATACTGGCTAGACTTACTCTTTCTCTTTGCCAAAAAGTTCAAAACATCCATTAAAATGGAACATCATTGCAATACTCCCTTCTTTGCAACTTTCTAAAAACCAATTATCGGTTGTGCGTCAAAAGTTGAACATATATATATATATATATATAATATATAATATATATATATTATATATTTTGCATTGTTGACCAATATACATCACATTCAACAACTTCACGCAGTGAGATTGAAGGGAGTTCAACTACTAGTAGTCCAGAGCCATAAAATATTTTAGGCTTATATGTTGATTAACTGGGGCATGTTTGTTATCCTTTTGATTTATTGTAATACAATGGTTAACTACATTCCTGTTGTTTGGTGAAACAAAATTCATTGTAATGGTAATACTCCATTTACAGATTGGTTGTAATGGCGCATTCCTACCTCTTCCCCTATGAATGGCCATTACCCATTTCAATTGTAATGGTCAAAGTTACCTAATGACCATTTTTACCCTCCCACCTCTCCCCCATTTTAACTAAGTGAGAGTATTTTTGGAAATAAGTTTTACATTACCACCTACTATTTTTAAAAGTATACCAAACACAAATATTCCATTACCATTCTCATTACATTACATTCTTATTACCATTCTCATTCCATTCCATCAAGTAACCAAACGAGCCTGATAGTTGCAAGACGGAGGAATCAGTTGTGGAGGTCAAAGAGAGTCAAGACAAAGCATTTCCATTGATATAGTTGTTTTTCGTTTTGTGCTTCATATGTGTTATTATTCTTTAATAACAATCGACGATTTACAGCTGTATAAAACACATATTGGTTTTGTATAAACACATATATTGGTTTTCTGTATCTGAGTCTATGCTGATAAAACACATATTGGGCATTTAATTAACTTGTTGTATCTAATTAGTTTGCTTAAATTTATAGTGGTAATGACATGAAATTGGTTTAAATTGGAGTCGTGAATTGAACTAGATTGGAGAAATCAAAGTTTATACAATTTACTTCAAATTTGATCTCTGAAATTTTGAAGTTTAGGTATGCTCGTGGTTTCTAAAAGAAGAGTGTGATGTTCTTCGGTTTAAAACTAAAATACATTAGTAATTGTAAGATCGATTGATATCTTATTTGATGACAAAATTGAAGTCTGCGTCATCTCAAAGTTTATGATTATCATGGAAGGGTTTGGTTGGTCTAGTAAACTAGAGTACCCTCACCCTCAAATAAAAATTGTCATACTCAATTTTTAGTGTAACGGAGAGAGGAACTCTGTTTTCGGAAGATTAGATTGGTCGGTAGTCGAAGTTTTCCTAAATATATTTGAAACAAAACCATTCCTGTTGACGTATTAGTTCTAGCACGTTGCACCATTTTCTTTCAAATCACTTGGTCAATACTGATCCTAAGACCAAATATTATCTCAGTGGAGTACATGCTAGTGCTTTAACACGATGCAGTTGGAGCAAAATCAAGTATCTGAAGGCTATCTAAACAGGTGTTTAAAGTGTATTGTAACTTCCACTTGTAGTTACAAAGATTAACCACTACGAATTATTTAGTACCACAAACTATGCTAAAAACTCACGTCGATTTCATTAATACAAAGCCAACATTTTTATATTACATAAGCAAAATATTAGCAACAAATGCACCCTTACCAATTCTTGACACCAATAAAGTATTACTAATAAAGTAAGAAGAAATGTCATGATTTTGTTTTGGAAAGTACATATGCAAGGGTAACATGTTCAACAAACTATATGTCATTAGTTTACTATAATTGTTGAAGTAACATGGTTTTAGAGTTCAACTCTTGATCTAGCTAAACTCATATTGATCCACTTTTATTGGATTGGAGACGACGCAGCTCTTGCTTGCTGTCTGTATGTGGTAGGGCCTGGTCAACTGAAATTGAAAGATTTCGTTAAAATTGTTTGTTTGGAAATTTTCCGAAAAGCTAATCATAGGTTATAAATAAGAAGAAGTGTCACGCTCTTGAGCTCAAAACTAAATATGCAGAATTTACATGTCTAATAAGCCACCTTTCATCAGTTTAATGTAGTCGTAATTGAAATAAAATATTGTCGACGCTCAACTATTGATCTAATTAAATTCAAATTGTGAATTGGATTGGATGGAGACATCGAAGTTTAGGTTTGTTGGAACTCATAAATAAGAGAAGTAACATGTTATTGGGTTTGAAACTAAATATTAAGAGTCACAACGTCGAACAAACCATCCGTCATTAGTTTATTGTCGTTGTCGTTGAAATAAAATGGTTTTGACATTGAACTCTTGATCTAACTAAATTCAAATGTAAATTAGATTGGATTGAAGACATCGAAGTTTATACAATAGGCATCAATGTGAATATCTGAAATCCGAAGTTTAGGTTCACTCGTGCCCTCCAAAAGAAGTGGATGCTCTTCGGTTCGAAACTAGAATAACAAAATGAGACAAATTTCCAATTACGTTATTAATTGTAACTAAATTGATCAATTCTTTGACGACAAAAGTTGAAGTCCGTGTCACCTCAAAATCAATTATTATTAACAAAATTATTAAAATTACGGAAATTAACTCTAATGCATTAATTAATGTTGGCCATGGAAGGTTCCCTTGCGCTACTGGTAAGAAAAAATACTGTAATATTTACTGGTGTCAAGTATTGATGGATGGTTCATGAACTGTTTTGTCCTGCTCTATACCGGTACTAAAAAAGTGTTTTAACCGACACAGGTGTTGAATAAACTTAGTCAATACAACCTAATTTAGTATGACAAACTATGTTAAAATACTTGTATCAATTCCATTAACACACCAACATTTTATATGACATGAACCAAAATATGAGCAATAGTTGCATCCATTCAAATCCAAAAAGATCAGTACACACAAACATAAACATAAGAGTCACAAAACACCATAGCATCACAACTAGGGGTGAGCAAGAATCTCAGTCTCAAACCGGTTTAAATCGGGACCAATCGTTCATACAATTTTTATTCCGGTCTTGGACTGGTTGGAACCAGAACGGAACCGATTTTCACTAATTCTATTCTAGAC
>QNQO01010271.1:0-29438 GCA_003290165.1 Berberis thunbergii
TTCGTTGACCGTTGACCCCGTGTCCAATACGTGTCCAGCGCGTGTCGTGCACGAATCTGTGTCCGACACGTATTTGACGCGTGATTCGGGGGGTTTTCGGAGAGTCGGTGCATCCTTGGCCTCATGAGATGTGAGAGACCCAATTCAATATGTGGAAAACCCGAGTATGTATTTGAAATTGGTTCGAAAATTTGTTAGTTGGGAAATCCGAATTAGTTTGTTCCTTTGTTCGTCGGATTTCCAAATGTCGGGTTTTCATTTGTTTTCTCCGGGGGTTTTGATTGGTATCCATTTATATATTTGTTTAGGGTTTTGTATTTTAGTTTCTTTTGAGAAACCAATTTGTAAGAGGGAGTCTAAAATCTGTTTGTACTCTGCATTTGAAGCAATAAGATTTGTTATTTGTTCTAGATGTAGGTTGCCGAACCACGTAAATCTATTGGCTCCACTATTAGTTGTTTTGGTTTAATAACTTCGTATTTTGGTATTTGTAATGCTGCCGCACGCAACAGGATCAAGGAAGAGATTTGCACATGGTGTAACATTATCAAAATTTGGCAAGATATTTAAGTGCGCATAATGTTTTCACAAGTTATGTTTGGAGTTTGGAGTGTTTCAATCCATGAAGCGATTGTCATCTGATACTGAAGAACTTCTTTTAGAATGGCTTCTACTCAAGTGTCTGACAATGTGTGTGAGCAATTATTATTGTGTTTAGGTATATAGGATTTGTAGATGATGGTTTTCGGGGGTTAAAGTGCATTTATTGGAAGACATTCTTGGATCCATGATCTTCATAGTTTAGAGAGTCTCATATGGTTGTGGGATGTGAACGAGTCTCATGAAAGTGTTAAGAGGAGTTCAAGGAATATAAAAGTATCTAGACATGGCCCAAGTAACAAGATCAAATTTCCGAAGATTTCTGGTGCAGTGAAAATGCTTTTTAGAACTTATGTTTGGAACTTGGAATCAATTCACGAGGCATTTATCATCTGGTAGTGAAGAAAATTACCTGTGGAACTTGGAATCTAGTAAAAATTGAATGACTGCAAAATGGGCAGATTAGTTATCCTTTTGGGTAGGTTTATAAAAAGCACCTCACATAGTTATGTTACTTGCATCTGTGCCTTTAACAGTTCTAGCATTCTCTTTATGGTCGCTCTATTTTGGTTTTTATGTCTATCCCATATTCTCCGGCCACTACATTTCGCTTATTTGTTAATTGGGATTGAGAATACATGTTGTCCTTGAGGTTGCTTTCTCAGAGTTGACATCTTCTTTTTGAATAAGGGTTGAGTTCATTATGTCAGGAGAGACGAGATATAGCTTTATTCCTAGGGTTTTACTACCATTTCCTAAACAGGAATTTTTTGATATGATAGAGTTTTAAGGTTTATTTTGGAACTGCTCGACTTTGGTTTGGCGTCTGCCTTGTGCCTCAGGTGCTAGCGAGAAGTGGGGTTCCTGCTGCTCCTACTACATTATGTAAAGATCCAAAGCATGTTGAGAAGTTGAGCTCTTTTCAAGGGAAGGCCACAATTCCATTGTTAAGTTGGGGACTGTTTTGGAGGGTGATGGAGAAGGGCATTACAATTTTGTAAACCATTTGATGGTTGTTTGGCATCAGTAAACTTCCACCTTGAGTGGAGGAAATGATCATGGTAAAAATCCACAACTGTGGTGATTCTTCTTTGATGTCAGGAAGGCGCTTTTATCTAAAGCTCCACCCTACACGTAAAATCCATCACCTTTATGGGTGATGGGGATAATATTAGGGTGATTGGGAGTGGGGGTGCTACACGAATTTCTTTTGATTTCAGTGATTTATTTGTAATCACATGTTAGGGCCATCAAAGACCTCCCAAGGGCTTATGTCTTCTGTTTGTATGTATATGGAGATTATGTATTTCTTGGCCATGTATTGCTAGTTGTGACGTTTCAGTTTCGGTAGTGTTATGCGTTAGGTGATGCAAAGCACTCCATTCTAGCATCGCACCTTAGGACAACCTAGGCTAGCGTCAAGGCTGAGGCCCATAAAAACTGAGAAATACTACCTTATAAAATGATTAAAATATTTTTTTAAAAAGTAATCCTAATTTCTTTCCACCCTAGATTCCCAACCTCAACATCCCCATCATCTCTACGCAAGTTATACAGTCCTCCATCATCATCCTTACCCTTATCGTCTTCTTACTCAAATGGAGGAAAACTGTATTGTGCAAGCAGAAATCTCAGAGAAGGAGAAGGGAAAAAGAAAAAAAAGAAGAAGAGAAAAGAAGGGGAGATGGAGAGAAGGGGAGATTGACTTGCAAGGTAAAGAGCATAATGAAACAACAACCACTGGAGGAGGCGAGGCAGTTGAGGCATTCTGGGTTAGTGGCAATAGGAAGTCGAGGTGATGGCCTAGGCGAATGAGTGCATTAGCTTTGCATCACTATGTATTACAAGGCGGCTAGGTTATGCATCATGGCTAGGCATACCCTTTGACAATGTAGGTTTCAATAAAAATTTTATTTCTTTTGGAATTGCATGGGTTTTCATAGGTCAACAAAAACTAACTTGTGTCAGCCTCCTAGTGTATAGGTAAATTCTCATGAGGTTTTTTTTCTTTTGCAATGGTTCTTTGTTTAGAGAAGAGAAGTTCTAAAAGCTTTTAGCAATGAAGGGGATTTTAAAATAATCATGAATTGTAACGTTCTTCTCTCTCTATGTAATCCCAGGTGCTATGCAAGGCAACGCGAGGAGTCTGTCCTGGACTCCTAGCTCGCCTAGCACCCTGGGCAAAAGGCTACAAGCCAGAATACCTTTCTCATCCATCACAAACCATTATAATGCGTAAGGAGAGCTCCCCTAGCACCACCTTGGGTTTCCATTAGAGAATTCCTCACATGTCATGACCTAGAACTTTGCATTGTCCGTGACACCGAAAGAGATTCATAAAGATTCCAAATGATTTGGGAATATGGATCTCAAAAGGAATTTACAAGATCATGGCAAAAAATTTCTTGCGTCTATGTCAATTTTATTTATTTATTTATTTGCTAGGGACCCAAAACATGAATAATGAAAGGGTGTCCTGGTGGGTATGAAATAGGAGTTTGAAGGACCCGAAACATGAATAATGAAAGGGTGTCATGGTGGGTATGAAATAGGAGTTTGAGGAACTCCAAGCCCAATCCACCCATACTTAACATGTCATTACCGTGTCACAATTACCATAAGTACACTAATATTAATTATATTATTGTCTGAATTACCATAAATACACTGTAGTATTGTTTTATGTTACTTTTGTACTTCGGAGTTAGTTTATGCGTAGTGATATATACTATGATTTATTTTTCTAATCTTCCTCAGATAGGCGGTCATCATACTAAGGAAGACTTTGCAGTCAGAGGTAAGGAACCTAAAGAGGAAGTTCAAATCTATACATGGAAGGATGCTACTCTCCGCGAATTAACTGATCTGGTATTTTCAACAACCCTCCACTTCTCTCTCTGAAGAGTCAAACCGATTTTATTCTATTACTTAAACGGTATTTTTAGGTCAAAGAAGTTGCTCCTGCAGCAAGGAGAAGAGATGCAAAGCTATCCTTTGCTTTTGTGTTTCCTACTTCTAGTGGTCGTTATATGGTGAAACCAGTAAGTGGAAACTTAGATCTTTCTATTTTTTTCCTCAATCTCCATTTCACTGTTTTGGTGATCACTCATTTATTTATACATGCAACATAATAACAGACAAAAAGAAGTCCATCTTTTGTTCTATGTTAAGTAACAACTGGTTTCATATAGATTCCTTTGTGTGCTTGCTTTAAAATTTACATTTTTATAATAATTTAACAAGTTTGTGTTGTTTTCACATTTCTATTAAAAAAAAAAAGAGGTATCTAACCATAATGCACAAGGAATGATGTTTACTCTCTTCTTGGACTTGGATAAAAAGAGATGATGTTTGGTGACTTGGAAAATTTATCATTCTGGCCTTTGGATGGTCCTTCCAGTGTTCCATAAGATTAATTACGATGTCACTATCAGCATCAGCACAAAGTTCTGGTTACAAAAGATTTGTTGTCTATTCATCTATCTATTGACATGTAATGATCTCTTCCACTATGCTAACCCTCTAAAAAAAATTTGAGGAAAAAAGATAATACGGAGCTTATTCTTCGAGTCCCCGAATAAAAGTTATACATGAATTTATACTGAGTTTGAATGGCTTGAACTGAATTTGCATGTGTATGCAGAAAATACCAACTTTGAGGTTGATTACAAAAATCTGGTATCTTATATTCTTCTCAATTGGATCATGCAGGTAGGAACCACCCAATCTTTTGTAAATGGGAAACATTCACGATTTGATGATAACAAAACTTTGGCTGAACTAAGCTTTCAGGTACTGTTAAACTGTAGATAGTAAAATCTCTGAAAAAGTTATAAAGCATGTCTTTACTAATTTGTTTTCTTGTTAATCTGAAGATTGGAGATTACTTGGATGTGGCAATTTTATAGAACAGCAGGAGGTCATAATTGTTTGATATTCAGTTGAGGGTGGTGGTAAAAGTATCTAGTGTAAGTCAACTTGTTGCTATGTTGTCCTACTTGTAATCAACTTTTGCATCAACATCAGTCTGCATGATTTTTCTCATTTTCCAAATTTGATGCAAGATCCTAGAAAAGCATGGTTTTGTTTACAACTATTAGCTACCAGGTAGAGTTGGCGTGCAAGTCATCAATGTTAAATCTTCTCAATCGGATGGTTTCTTAAAGCTTTAAATAGTCTGTCTGTTTGCCATGGGCTGATCATGTTGGAGGATTTTATAACCACCTTCCTCATTGTCTACATGTTATGCTCTCTATCAAAAACTACTATTTCCAGTTTAACTATCTGAAATCACAATATTATCAGTGCCATAGATTGGAACTCTTCATGCTATATTTTCTAATTTGCTAGGTGATTGTGGGTAGGGATCGACTTGGAGGCTTTTATATGGCAGAGCAATTTTCATGGTAAGTTTATAATCTTGGGTTAATTGCTAAATAGTGTTGTAATGGTATAGAATTAGGTTGCAGAACTTTGGGGAAGACAAAAATGGCTGTTAAGTTTTTATACAACTGATGTTGATGATACTGCTATAACTAATGATGTTTAAGACACTGCAATGCGAATTAGTTTGGTGCAACCTTGGGATTGGATGACCTTGATATCTGCTGCTTTGTTCTTGGTGGTCGCTAAGTTAGGCCAATAGTTGGATGGTAGTGTTTTAGAAGTAGGGAAAACCCCGAATTAGCACTCGATCACAAAATTCGACCCCCAAATTGCTGTCCATACAAAGAGCTCAAGAACAGATGCTATTCCAGAGTTTCACTTCCCAGTCTTTAATTACTTTCAGAATCGAACATCTGGTGATTGGTAGGGTCTAGAAGACAAAACCTGAAGTAGCATCTCATACCAGTTTAGGTTGCAGCTGCCTTGTGAAGAGCGCAAGTCTCACCTATACATCATTATCTACTTCGTGGTACTGCTCCTACTGCTGGTTGTATTTTCCAAAACCCAAATGGATGAGGTTCTTGAGATTAATGTGGTGTCTAGGTTATGGATGAGCTTTTGAGTTCCATTTATGAGTTCCATTTACTCTTCCCCTTTACACTTTTTACAACTTTACCCCTATCTTCCTTCCATCTCCCTTCCTTGAAGGAGTTATCCCAGACTTTTCTCACAATTTACCGTTTCTCTTAATGTTTGTTTTGCAGGTTTTGGGCAAAGCGTTCTCCATCTTCTACATCTTTACCACTCAAACACCATTTCAACCCGCGACTTCATTCATGTCATCATTTCCACTCTTAATTACTTTTCTAAGCTCGTCAAATTGGCTCTCTTCAGTATGAATTCCCACGACCTAACACCTTTACAATAAGATAGATATATGATATTCGCCATTACACTTGGAGATCTCATAATCATAACCTTGGCAGGTAGTATGAACTCCATTGCATAATCACTTCAATTTCAACAAGAAGTCCCTTCATCCACGTTTTTCAAGCACATTATTGCTTCAATTCTCTCCAAATGGATTCAACATGACAACATAATAATCCAATTCCGTCGTTAACATTGAATTCTTTTCTTGGCCCTATCCGTTCACCACCATCTAAGCCATCCCCAATTTTCTTTAACCCACTTCTCTTTCACAATGTACATCCCTCTTCCCTGCCGATGGCCCTTCCTACAACGCCCCCACTTCCAAACCCCATTCCAGCTTATACACACCTGGCCCACACGAATCAACTGATTTGCAATCTTGAAACCCAATTGGGAAAAAAAATTTCTATTACAACCCCTCCTTTTGCGATAAGAAAACCGAGCTTATATGATGATCCTGAGCTTTGAGCTGTTGCAAAGTATTTTGAGAATTAACACCTTAGTAAAGAGGTCTTTGCATTTCGAATGTCCTTACAATGGGAGAATGTCCATCCTTTCCGTATTGCGAAACTACCAAATGACCAAGATGCAAGAAACAAATACTACTCGGTACAATTTACAAATATACAAATAAGAAGGATATGGAAAGGATACTCACCTTTGGGCCATGGTCATTGTTCGGACGTCTGGTCTCTATTAAAATATGGAGCGATGATGCTATGTCCATCAAGTTTTCGGAAGTGCCCTGTTGGATTCGGTTCCATGAATTTCCTGAACGAAAAATCTCTTTTGAGGATATTCAAGTATTGGCTTCATGTCTTGGCCATTTCATGGAGGCACTTCATGGAGGCGAACGTGCAATTTTTGCAAGACCTTTCTATTCCATTTATTCGTTTCAAAGTGTGGTTAGATGTTTCTGAACCTCTACCTTGCAAAATGGAAACAACTTTTGGAGTGCCTCAAGGACGTACCTTTCTTCTCAAATTTTGCTATGAGGATATTTCGCCTTTTGTTTTTGTTGTGGCATGATGGGTCACATTCAAATCGGCTTGTCCTCTGTTCAACTCAGCAACGCATTTCTATAGGCAATTGAACTCTGACAATTGTTCTAAGCGATTGCACTTACCTTTCTAAGGTAGTAGCAGAATCAAGGTGAGAACTAAGGACACTGGGGTTCAACCTTCCCCTAACCAAAATACGGTCAACAGTTACACCCAACCTTCCATTTGTCCTTACTAGTCTCAGACAATGAAAACCATAAAAGGCTTTTAAGGTTCTCACACTAATTTGGGTGTTCTTCCACCTCCCTCTTCAACATCCTTCAACACAACCTTTCTATCCCAAATCTGTCCTCTTTTATTGGCCGGCCAATAACAAACTCCTTTCCAACTGCAACCACGACAACTGTCAGATGAAGCATTCAATTCTTCTTCTTTGCATTCAATTCTCTCACATACCACTACTACCATCCAATTCCGGCCAGCTCTGGGGTTTCCAACTCTCGACTCCCAATACTCTCAAGCCCAAGCCCAAGCCCAAGCCCAAGCCCAAGCCCAAAACCAAACCCAATTCCCTATTCCCAAGCCCAAGGTCTTTATTATCAACCTATTTTGCACGCCCAACCCCAAGCCCAAGCTAAAGGACTCCCGTGTCAAAATCCAACTTATAAAATTTGGACCCAGCCCATTGCTCAAGCTTTCAACGCGATTCTAAGCCTGGATCCACACCCATCTCTCTATTTTCCCAGAACTCCATCTACCCAACCCACAATTCCCACTAAATTGTTTCATTCCTACCCATCCGAACTGGATCTAACCCATACCCTGTTGATCGCCGCGTACACCCATCAACTACATCAACTCACCAACCCTCAAGGTTACAATCTGCTACCCTCTCTCCCCCCTTTCGCTGCATTCAACCCAAACTCCACATTTTCTTCCCTTCCCTTTGTTTCTGAAACTCACAATTTCGTTGAATTGAATAAACTTTTCTCAGCACAACCACCCATCCTCACCTCACCCCCAGCAAGAGATCCCTCTTATGATTTTGCTTAAAACTTCCTCATCTCAGATATTGACGTCGCCCAACAAGATCAAGTTGCACCACAAGCTCATACAATCCTGAACAACTCAGATCCTCTTCACCTTCTAACTGCCCCCGGTCAAGAAGGTAGACAAAGCTAACATTAATGTCTCAGGGATCTCGAATGTGACCTCGAATGAGATGCTTGATGAGGTCTCGAATAGCTCTCAATCTATCAGATCTAGAACCTAGAATACAGTTGAGCCTCCAAACTCCGTGGGAACGTCGAATCATCTTTGTGATCAGACTCTAGTAACTGATAGCCGGACTAGACTCACTATCCCCAACGACCAAGAACTCGTCCATGGTAGCACAATTTCTACCTTGACTCCTACTTGCAGAAAGAATATGGGGAGCACTCATGCAACTCTGATCACGGCCTCGGTTCCTCATCCCTCTCAAATTCTCTCACAACCTTTTGAAGGCTCTGCTTAGCAACTCTTTGTGAATAAACTTCAACAACCGAAGTATTAGTTCACTCTTAAGCATAAAGATAAAGTTGAGAACCTTCGCCTGTGTTGGGAAAGAGGAAACTACAATCAATAGTTTTCTTACACGTGGCTCAAGAAGCTCAAGGTAGTGCAACAAGTTCTGGGAGGAAGAGAAGGACGATGGGAATGATATGGGGTGACAAGCAATTTTTTTGTACCACCACATCAGACAATCCATCTTCAATCCCAACAAATGCTAGGGCTCTTACCTAGAGGACACGGGCTATGGTGGATCTTAATGAGGTTCATGGGACACAGGTTGTGGTGAATTTGATTGAGGTTTAGGAGATCACCGTTCTATCTAAAACAAATACTGAAGAGGAAAGGGCAGCCGCCGCAAAAGGGCCACCGACAGTTATGATTATTTCTTGGAATGCACTGGCTTAGGGTCTTCCCGTGCATTCCGGAATATAAAGTCTCTCTCCCTAAAGTCCAATCAAGATGTCATTTTTATTTTTGAAACTAAAGCACCTATAGCCAGGATGGAAAGTATTCGTCAAAGACTGGGGCATAAGCACAAAGTTGAAGTTGCTGCTACTGGCTAGTCTGGGGAATCTCTCTTTTGGAAGGAAGGTATTCAACAAACCATTCTCTCTTACTGTAAATACTATTTCAATTGCATTTTAGATAATTATTTTACTACTGATCCATGGTCAACTTTGTTTATGTTCGGTGAACTGAATCTGTCTCTCAGGTCAATTCTGGGATGACATGTCCAATTTATATTCTTTCCAAACTCTTTCTGGTATAGTTATTGGATATCTCAATTTCATTCTCAATCCTAAAGACAAAATTGGTGGTAATAAGCCCTCGCCGTCTTCCTTAGCTCATCTTTGCCCCTTTCTTGATACTCTTTAACTTGATTGATTTTCCTCTTAATGAGTCTCAATTTACTTGAAACAATGAAAGAAAAAAATCAAAATAACATTAAAGCTAAACTTGATCGCCTCCTAGTCTCTACTAATTGGATGCGATGTCTTCCCTCAGCCACTGCCCAAACTATTCACCCCTTTGCATCCGATCACATAGCTCTCTTTCTTCAACTAGTGCCAAATCTCTATCCTAAAGGTCCCAACCCTTTTAAGTTTTTTCATGTGGACTAGAGATCCAAGATGTCGACAACTTGTTAATTCTTCATGGTTTCCTAGATACCACTAGGTTCCTGCTTGTAATTTCCATTTAAAATCCATGAATCTTAGTCTCACGCTCATTAGATGGAATAAACTTGAGTTCCACAATATTCAACTTAACATTTTGGAGGTTCGCTCTGCCTTGGATCAGCTCCAAAATAAACCTCCTTCTAGAGATAATGCGATTCAGATTAGGGTGAGGGTAGACTTGAAGAACTTTTGCTCAGAGATGAATTGTTTTGGCGAAACAAATTCGGCTGCTCTTGGCTCAAAGAAGGTGATAAGAATACCAAGTTTTTTTCACCTTTCTTCCTTGCTTCGCTGCAAGCGAAATCTGATCCTTTATCGGAAAGGTGAGTTTAATGTTTTGCATAATAATCATGACTCGGTCGGGAAAGTCCTTAATGATTACTTCACCAATATTTTCCATTTTTGTGATCCGACCTCTAATTCGGATATCCTTTCTCTCTTTTCCCCAATAATTTCCAACGAAGAAAATGATTATATTCTTGTTATCCCTTCTGAAGAAGAAATCAAGAAAACTATATTTGCCTTCGGGAGCCACACAAGCCTGGGTCCCGATGGGTTTCATGCTTTCTTCTTTAACACATTGGGAGATTGTTAAAGCTGATGTGGTAGAGGTCGTGTAAAACTTTTTTTATCACTCATGATCTGGATCCAAAGTTGAATGAGACATTTAATGTTTAAATCCCCAAAGTCGGGAACTCGATCTCGCTTGACAAATTTAGACCATTGGGCATTGCAATGGTATATACAAGGTGATCTCTAAGATTCTAGCAAACTGACTTAAACCCTTGTTAGATAACATCATTTCTCCAAATCAAGGAGCCTTCTTCGTAGGCTACTTTATAGCTGATAATGTCTGTCTTGCTCATGAAACCTTTTTTCAGATGAAATACTTTCGTAAGAAAAAACAAGGATGAATAACTATAAAGATTGACATGGCTAAGGCTTATGATAGAGTGAAATGATCATTCTTGCTTCAACTTCTAGAAAACTTGGTTTTTCGTTTGGCTGGATTCAGATGATTTCCCAATGTATTTTCACCACCTCTCTCTAGGTTCTTCTCAACGCAACCTGTTTCTCCTCTGTCATTCCTACGAAGGGCCTTAGACAGGGAAATCCTCACTCACATTATCTGTTCATTTTGATTGTCGAAGCTCTTTCTCTTCTTCTTGGCCGAACATAATCAGATAACATCATCAAGGGCATCAAAATCACGCGTCACCCCCCCTCGATCAGTCATCTGTTGGATCTTCTCTCATGCTCTTCTGTCGTGCTTCCGTAGCTGAAGCTCATGCGGTCAAAGACATCCTCAACATGTACTGTCTCGCTTCGGGCCAAGGGGTAAAAAATCATCTATTTTCTATGTCTCTAATGTGCATCAAAGACATGCTAAGATGATTCATAGAATTCTTGGATCCAAATTTTACAATCCAAAGGACAGACCTTGGCTACCTTCTATTGTTTTCCAAGACTAAAGGTAAAGACTTCAAATTCCTTGTGGATAAAGTGAATGATGAACTCTCTGCCTGGAAGTCTAAAGTTCTTTCTCAAGCTGGGAGAACGATTATGATTAAAGCTGTGGTTAACTCCATTCCAGTCTACACCATGCAAACTTTCTTTTTCCCTTCCTCCATATCCAAGCAAATTGATAATTTGGCTTGTAACTTTTGGTGGAACGAAGCAGTTGAGAATAAATCCAAACACGTGTACTTGGAATCTCATTTTACAGCCCCGCATCTCCGGTGGTCTCAATATTCCTAGCTCTAGGAACAAAAACCTAGCTTTTTTGGCTAAAAGCTCGTGACAACAATTCTCTTGTCCTTTTAATGCATGGGTCAAGCAACTGAAAGCCCTTTACTTCAACAGATAGAACATCTCATAGATCTTTATAGCTTCTGTCATCGCGTCCTTTGCCTGGAGGGGTAACATTTCATCTCTGACAAGATGAAACATCACTTGCTTTGGCAAGTCTGTTCAGGTACTACCATTGATCTTTAGCTATACTTAGGGCTGGGCAAGTACGGGTAACCGGCCCAAAAGCTAAAAATCGAAAATCGGCCCGAGAAATTCGGGCCCGTGTTTATGAGACCTGAAATCGGATTGAGTTGACCGGGTAACCGAGGTCCTGGTTAACTGATTTATGGGTCGGTTTCGAGCCGGTCTCGGTCCTAAGAGCAAAAAAAAAATACTTTTACAGTAAAAAAAAATACTTCATTCATCATACGTACAAAAATTATATCAAAAAATTACAAAAAAAAACATACAACAAATTACAAGATAAGATCTGTAATACTTCATTCATTCATTCATCGTCTGTAACCATACAACAAAATAAAAAAAAATACTTCATTCATTCATCGTCTGTAAGGTGGATCAAGATTTGATCTGAAATCAGATTTGATCTAGGGAAAGGCGGGGAAGGGAGGGGGGAGAGGGAGGCGGCTCGGCCTCCGCCTTCGCTGAGAGTAGGGTTGGGAGTAGGCCTCCGCCTTCGCTGAGAGAGGGAGGAAGGGAGGGGAGAGGGAGGCGGTCGATCTCGTGCCTTCGCTGTGAGGAAAGGGAGGCGAAACCCAAATCCGCCATGGCAAAACAGAGAGATTATGAAATGAAGCTATCTCTTTAAACCTTCATATTTTGAGACAGAGAGATTATGAAATGAGTGAAGATATTTTGGGTTTAAAGAGACAATTTTAAAAAGCAATGGCGGATTATGAAATGAAGCTGATGAAATGTTCGTATTGAGAACAAAGACAGAGCCTTCATATGGGGGTTTAAAGGGAGCCTTCATATGGGGTTTAAAAAGCTAGATGGGTTTAACCTTGGTCAGGCCGATTACCCGATGGGCTTCAGAAATGGAAATCGAGGCCCGAACCAGAAACTTCGGGTCGGGTCGGGCTTTTACAATCGAAACATTTTTAATTAATAAAAATCAATCCAAACCGACCCGATCGGTCCGGTTGTCGGTTCAGTCTGGGCTTTCGGTCCTAAATGCCCACTCCTAGCTATACTGGTGGGTCAAACCCGACTTACTCCTTTCAGATTGTATACTCGACTCGTTTGCTCATTACCTCCCTACCTGTATTCCTGATATCTGGGTTACTGATAATGAGCAAAGACCCTAGTGGAATTCTGATTTGATTTACTATTTATTCCCCGGTCCGGTCGCCACCGACATTATTCACATTCTGATCAGATTCTCTTGACTCGCTTATTTGGTTACTAGACAAACTAGGGAACTTCATGATCAATAGTGTGGTCAAAACTTTTTCTAGGGTAATTTCAGTAGGCTCTACCTCTCTTTCCCAACCAATCACCTTTGAACACATGATTCTAAGCGATATTTGGCAGATCAGGGCGCTATTTTCTCCTTTGGAAGATTACCCAAAATATTCTACCTACTAGAGCCAATCTTATTAGACTGTTCACCCCCATTGCAGATCAGTGCCCCTTTTGTAACAATCATTCTGAGGATGGCGTTCATCTTTTCTTCTTATGTTCGATCATTCATCATCTCTTGCGCATCTCGTTGATTCCTATTGACTGGCTTGTCGGACATTTCACCGCACCCAATATCCCTTCTTCTTCAATTTTGTGCGGCAATCTTCTAAAGCTCACTTGGCAGCGAAAGATGAAATGTTTTATCAGTTCGCTGTCTTTTTGCGCACTATCTGGTACACTAGGAATAACTGTGTCTTTAACAACTACAAGTTGTGCTTGAACAAATTTATTACTGATTATCAGCTGAGTTAGAGTACCTGGCATCGCACTTGGTTCTCTTGTCCACAAAGTCTTTTCTCTGAGCCCACAACCATCCATCACGTGATCGAAAATGCAATTACAGAATCCCACCCTTGCAACCATAGTCTGGTCTCATATACTCCGGTAAATATCCAGTTTGGTCCATGCACAGAGTCTGTTCATTCACGCTTAGAACTTATCACACTCCAAATCCTTTCTGCCAGGCATCATACCCTCAACCTTAGCTCGGTCATATTTCAACCTTTCCCCCTCCCTCTCCAACAAGATGCTATTATTATTGCTTATGATGCTGGCTTTTTATCTAACTCTAAACATGGATCGATTGGAATGTATGCAGTGAATCTTCAATGTGAGGTGGTAGCCACAGTCGCTAGCCCTATTACAGGAATAGTGTTGGATAGTACCATGGCTGAAGGTTACGCATTAGAGGCAGCTTTATTTCTGATCCAGGCTAGACAGTGGAAGACATGATTACTTCTAGGTGATTCAGAGACTCTGAATTCTATTTTGAAAGACCCTAGGATGCCAACGCGTTGAGATCCACCTGCGGCATTGTTTCTTTCTTATGGTTGTTGACCTGTAGGTCGCACCTTGTTGATAGGTTGTGGGATCCTTAAAAACTTAGCTCGCTTTCCAAAATTTATATATTGAAAAAAAAAATTGGGTTGACCTTTTTTTATTTATTTATTTATTAATCCATGTCCGAAGGTTAAATGATTGACCCTATAGAGTTAACCAAATCAGGTCCGAAGGCTACAATATTGTTGCCACTTAATATCCTCGTCGCCTCCATTTCACATAGAGACTTGTTTTCGCTCTGGTCATCGCCTCCACCTTGCATGAAAACTCGCTTTCGCTTCGCTCCGGTCTAGTCCATCTAAGCAGCTGCATTAAATACTCGAAGGCTTATAAACAGCGGAGCAAATGTTCTTTTAATAATCGGGCCAAAATTTACAAAATACTAATTAGTGAATCTCGAACCTGCGGCCTCTCACAAGGAGAGTGGATGTCCGACCAACTGTGTTATAATTGGTTTGCTTTCTTTTCAATCATTTTGATAACTGTAATTTTTTGACCGGGCTCTTAATATTGAAGCTCATACTCTAGCAAATTATGTGAGACACTAGTATTGTAATATTATTTACTAATGAATATGTTGTTTAACAAAAAAAAAAAAAATGGTGTCCGGGTTTGAAAAAAAGAAAAATCAGTTGTAGGAAATATAAGAACGAAAACTATTAAATGAGGTGGAAACTAGGCATGAACAACAATTTGCAAAAGGTGTTCGGTGATGAAGTAAATTGAATTTGGTATGAAAGTATTTGAGGATTGATTGTTCGCCTTTTCCTCGCCGGACACCCAGGATCATATGCGCCATGAATCAAATGTGAGGTTTTGGAAAATATGAATTGTATCAAATGCGTGCTAATTTGTTGGCCATCTTCATCTTGTGCATTGACCAGTTCATCTTCATTTTGATGAGATCTTTTCGTTAACAGTATCCTTTATCCTCGTTGTTCAGAACATTTTTTCGTTCTTTCTTTTCCTGTGATGTAATTCAAGAATATTTTTAACCTGAAACTCATTCAAACATGACATTTTTATTGTAAATATGAAAAATGAGCTTACATAGCAAATAAATCCATTTTCTGTCGGTCGTATCCTATAATCGGCGAGAGTCCTATTGGAGTTCAAAAATTTGCCAACTGTTACACTTACGGGTTGAGAAAAAGATATAAATTAGATTATGATTACGTGTTTCTCAAATTTATATTTTTATTACAAAATGACCCTTCCAACTTTACATACTTGATTCACTCGTTCCCTAGAGGAAACTTTATTCTCCTACAGTACTTTCACAAATGGAGGATTTTACAATTACATTTGTATTAAGCTCTAAACCACAAAAGTGATCTTCAATTTTCTCAACAACAAAAAAGTAAAGGTCATTAGAAGGAAATATAATCTTCCAGCAGCCTTGTTGATCAATGGAAGTTGACTGAAGTCTTATATGTTAACCCAACATTCCAGTTGGCAGGTGCAACATCCCATGCTATAATAGTCTCCTTCGTCGTATAAGAAGTAATCTTGAACGATAAACATTGTCCTCCCAATGTTGCAAATGCCTGATATGAAGCTCCCCAGTTATGGCTCATACTTACCCACCCTGTTTTGGCTCCCTTTACCCACATGTTCGCAATGTCACCGCCTCCTCCCACATTCATCACATACACCAACAACCAGTACCCATTCCCTTGGAATGAAAATCTGAGTCCACCTCTCTTAACACAAGGCACTCTCCTGTACATCACTGGTACGATTCCTGCCTTCCAGTGTGCTATTTTCATGAATGCTGGCTTTGACATATCGAAGTGTGTTCTTGGAGGATTACACCACCCTCCAGCATTGGAGTCTTCAGACCAGTTTGGAGGACAGATGTTTGTGGCTGTCACTGTGGTGAATGGCGAGCCTCTGTAGCATTGTGGCGATCCAACACACTTGATTTGGTAACAAGTACCGCATGCATACCCATTATTGAATAGTGTTGAGCTTAATGCAGCCGTATCTATCCCGTAACCATTGTTAAACAAGTTTCCATAGCCACAAGCTCCTCCTGTATACCGAATGAAACCTATCAGTTGTTTTCATCAATGGAAATAACAAAATGTTATGCTATCATCAAATGCAGAAAAGTGTAAGTAAATCGTGTTAACGTACCCATGGTTGCAGATGCAGTTTCATCACCATAGAAGGTGGCATGAGCAAGGGACCATCGACTTGGCTGGAAATGAACCATTGCTGCTGTGATTGTCAATTTCATGGCGATCATCCATACGAAACTCAGTAAAAAGAAGAGGCAGATATTCAATGAAGGGGGAGAAGAAGCCATGCTCTGAACTTGATAAGCTATTTTTGTTGTTATGCACGCGCTATCTGAGAAGCTAATATTATGTGAGCTTATATATACATATATAGTAGGCAGCCAACCAACTTAAATGGGGTTTGACAAAAATTTGTGGAGAGTGAGGAAACAGTGATGATAACGAAATGTTGTAGTACTTTAAGTCAAAGGGATAAATGTACGCACGTTGTTCTTCATTTTCAATGATAGTAGTGCCACGTCTCCTGACAAAAAAAATAAAAAAGTACAAACTGCACCAATTGCTCAGATTCTGATTATTTATTATTCCTTTAGGAGAAGGTACTAAAATGGACGTGCCCAGACGTATATATAATATTCATCCAGCTTTTCCAAACGTCGAGGAAACCAGGGAGCGATGGGGGTAACCACCCATTTCCCTCGAGATGCGCACTGATGCTGATCTCGAGGGAGATGGGTTGTTACACCCATCCCTCACTGTTTTTCTCGACGTTTAGAAAAGCCTATATTCATCAAAACATGACTAATTCTATTCCAGACAACATTGATTATTGCTTAATCAGGCAAAATTCCAATTTTACCCCTATTTCCAAATCCATGAATTCTCCTCCACCAGTATGGAGAGGGGTAGAATTGGAATTTTGTCTAGTCAGACACTAATCAATGTTGTCTGGCCAGGCTGACTAAAATTACTCATTTTATAGAGGCAAATAGCAAATAACTCAATTAGATGGATCAAATTGCTTTTCCAATAGATTAGATAGTTTTGTTTAGTAATTAGTGTTTGGTATAGTTATTTATGTATTATTCAAATAAAAAATTATGTTAAAGTAATTAGATTAATTAATTATGATTCATCACTCCAACCCCTTCAATAAATTCTTGGCTTTGTCACGAGAGTTAAAGCTCTCTAAGTGTTGGAAGATTTAGAAGTTCCCCGACACCACGGGCGAACCTACTAAGGGGCGAGGGGGGACAACTGCCCCCCCCCCCCCCCCCCCTCAACTTTTAAAATATTTTTAGTATATATATTTTAGTTTTAAAAAATCGATTATATAATGTAGAATACAATATGTTAATTGTTTATGAAAATATTCAAACATGTCTTTGTTGGTGTAGTGGTTGAAAGTTTATCACTTTTAGTAAAAGACCTAAGTTCGATAATCTTCGAGTGCATTTTTATTTTATTTTCAATTCAATTTTATTCATAATTGCAAACATTAAAAAATGTTTAGTTTAATAAAAATGTATTAACATTAAAGAAATGACTTTAAAGTCTGGTTGCCTAGACAAACTATTTTGTGATATTAGTTATATATTCTAATTATTATGCTTATTTGCTCTTTGATAAGGTTATCAATAGTGACCTTATTTTGGCTTAAAATGGACTACACTTAGATCAAATTTGATATATGCATTGTATTTTTTATAGTTGAATTTTTTTTATTAGTTACTAGTTTCGGTAAAAAAATTTACTTTTACCATTGATAACTACTATTATCAACTAATAAGTATTTTCCATTTCGCCCCCCCTCGACTAAAATCTTGGGTCCGCCCCTATTTAGAACGACCCAATTAGTTTAGCAAATACCATGAAAGCATGCAATCGATCAAGAACATAATAGGGAGAGTTTCAATGTTATTCATCACATTTTCCATTGAATGGCCATTGCTGCCTTATTAAAATATTGCCAAGGAAAACACAATGAGAAAAACCAAAGCTATGAATAACTGTTCAACATTCTTCAAAAAATATGATCGGTGCATATAGTTCTGCTTCATTAAAGCTTTAATAGGATAATCTAATGGGATAAAACCTAATTGAAGATAAAAGAATACAGGGCGTTAAAATTGAATATTGCATACTTCAGGATGCTCCCGTTATCATTATTCCCCCAATACAATACACTTGGTTGGTTTGGTTATTGAGCGGGTGCATTTTGATTCCTTACACCAATTTCTAAAAAGTTGACTTTGACAATGCTTTAGTAAAGAGATCGACAAGATCGTCACTAGATTGGACTTATTCAATTGCAATCTCAAGGTCTTTCGAAGTTTATTTGAGTAGAATAATTATGGTGAAATGTGTTTGGTTCAATTTCCGTTGATGAACCCTGGACCAAGGTTTTGGATTACTTGATAAGTTTTGGATTTGTTTTTCACCTAGACCAAGGTTTGAGCCTTGCCAAAGATATAAATTTATTTGTTTTTTGCTTAGTTTTACCAGGGTTCCCAAAATATGTAAAATACACTAATGTAAGGGCTCACTTTATTTTTGTTTCGCTTTGGATTTCTAAATCCCAGGATTGGCCCGAGTGTTTATTGATGTATAAAACTAGCTGGTATGAGATGATCACACGAAGACTTGTTTTGTAAAGCTTATTAAAATTTGGTTAAACTACTCTTAATCAAATCAATGAAGTTTTAGAGTTGAACAAAATGCTTGAAATAAAATAACTAAGGGACTGGTCCTTACCAGCAACCCTATTTATCTTGTACACCACATAAGTAATTTTTCATCTCCAACAACATGTCAACTCAACCTAGTTAAAAGAAAAACCTTTTTTCATAAATGATAAATAGGAAGAATCTATTTATGCAAATCCTCCTTCTCGACAAATCAATGGAGAAACCTCTCTATGTGAAGTGATAAAATCGTCACTATTCACAATCCACTAAACCCTCTATTTGAAGCCCCTTTATAAGAAAATCTAAGTAAATTAACCAACTTTTTTAAACCATTAAACTCTTTTAAACATTAAACTCTTATCAGTACATCTAATAAAACTTGTCCATGCGGACATAATAGGTTGTCAACTCAGTGCTAAGAAAACTTGAAAACTCATGAATCCGTATCAATAAGGTTTGACTTTGTTAAACATAAAATCACTTTCTATGCAAATTCAACAAAAAATTTCCGTGAAAATCAATATAAACCCCCAGACTTTCACCAACCCCAGTTCAATCCTTAGAACCGCCGGTAAGCCATGGGGAGAAGAAAAATGGAATAAATTAGGGTAAAAGAAAGAACGTGAAAAATAGATGAGTGAAACTCATGGAGAAAGAAATAAGAGTTAAGTTAGAAAAAGAAAAAGAAAAAAAAAAGACGATAAAAATTATAGTTTAACTTGGTTGACTTGATGTGGTGTTGATGATAAAAAAAAAAAAAAAAACCTTATGTGGTGTACACGTGATAAACGGGGACGGTGGCAACATCCGGTCCCTTAACTAATTAAATTGATGGAGTAATTAATTAAATTGATAGAACTAAAAGGGCCCAATTTGAGGTTTGACTGTCAAATTAGGATCCACTTGAGTTTCATTTTAGTTAAAAAAAATTTACTAAATAAAAAATATAAATTAATTAGTTTGAGCTCCATATGAGTTGAATTTTGAAGAAAATTATAAATTAACATTAAAACAACGTGTTAAAATTTCAACTTGTTTCGACAAGTATGGCTCAATATATGTGTTAAATGTATAAAAGTGAATTTATCTATTATAATCATGAAGTGAGCCAAGCCCCATCTTGTGGTCCTTAAATACTCATAAATACCATTTAAAAGTGTGGATCTGAACACGTATCTCTAGGAATAATGTCAAATTTAACACATTATTTCCAATGTTAATTCGTAAATTTACTGTAAATTTTGCTCAAACAAATTATGTAAATAATTTTTTTTAGTTTGGATAGGTTAGGGGTGGGCAAATTATGTAAATAAATTTTACCGAAACCATTTTGTATATGGTAAATCCTGAAATTCGGTTCGATTGGGCTGAAAATTTGGTTTTAACTTTTTCAGCCCATTTTGACAGGCCCATTTTTAGCCCAAATAAAAATTGACAATGAACTTTTTCTTTGTCTGTGTCTTTCTCAAACGCAAAGATCATTCAACCAAAAATAAACAATCACAAAAGCAATCAGTACATGGAAGAAGCTTTTCCATTTATTAGCAAGGGAAACCACAATCACAAAAGCACCTCTTGACTTTAAAAAAAAAGCACAATCACCCATTGAACAGCAAGGGAAACAACTATCACAAAATCACAATCAGTACAAAAGCACCTCTTGAGCCACAAATTATGGAGTCGATGGAGTCGATCGGTGATGAGTGCAAGCTAGAAGAAGAGCTTGGTTGAGTCGACCGGTGATGAGTGAACCCTCAAGTGAAGCAGCGATCTCTTTGGACATTTCCCTGAAGCTTTTCATCTCTAGATCTACCTATTGCTTCTCCAGTGACGATGAATCCTCTTGCGGGTGACGAAATTGGGTCGCAACAACACTGTTGATCTCTTCTGGTTTCGATGGGTAACCATGAACTGATCTTTTTTGGTTTCGGTGGTTAAACATGAGCTGATCACTTTGGAAGGGGAAAGGGAGAGGAGAGAGCATGAGCTGATCTCTTTGGAATGGGAGAGAGAGTGGGAGAATTCCTCGCTGGGAGCGAGAGTGGGAGAATTTCTCACTATTTCGTCGCTGGTTTCCTCGCTAGAATGGGAGAGAGAGCATGAGCTGGTTTCCTTGCTGGTTTCGTCGCTATTTACAATTTCTGCAAGAAATGGAAACAGAGAGATTGGGTTGGTTTTGTTTTTGTCTTTGGGGTGTTATATAGTGCAACCGTGTGCAACATATGCACCAATCGGTCGGTTCGATTTTTAATCGGACGGTTTAAAATTGTGAACCGCTCTCGAACCGTTTGGAACCGGTTTCGGTTCGGTTTTACATATTCTTTTATCATTTCTTATTTGGTTACCGAACCGTATTTAACAACCGATTCGGTCGGTTAACCAAAATTAATTCGGTTTATGCCCACCCCTAGATAGGGTCATTTTAACTAATGAAATTTAAATGATCCTAAACTAGTAGCAAAACCCCAAATTAGTCCTCCCAATGCCATTTCATTAAAATCACGTAAATATTAGAATCCACTATATCTAGTTCATATTTGGCATATATACTATGGGTTTAACTCATACCCCTAGTCAGTTTAGCTTTTAGAACTCAAACTTTGCTCAAGTTTTACTTTAGACCCCAATTTTTATAAAACTTTTGCTCTTATTTATTATTATTATTTTTTTTTTTATCATTGACGCAAGATTTGACATTGCCTCATCAAACATATGCAATATAATTTAGACATACCCTCTCATCATGATTAGTTTGGATATCTCGAGTCGATTTGAGTCAGTATATCTAATTTGTATAGGTTTGAAGAAGAAACATCCAATTTCACAAAAGGGCAAAGTTATCATTAAATTTTTTATAAATGAAAATTGGTGTTTAAAACAAAACTTGGACATTTTTTAGGTTTAGAAGCTAAACTGGTTGTAATAGGGTACCCTTATATTATCAAGTAATTAGAGGGATAATCATGGACACTGAAACCATTGGTCTAAAAAAGTCAATAAACAATATTTCCAACCTTGTCTTGATGCAAACAGTAGTGGTTGGTAGATAATATTATCACTTAGTCTGTCTGCAATGATTAATAAAGTTTGCCTAATAGAAATCGAAAATAATAGAGAAAAGAGAAATATTTTCTTGTAAAATGTATTGTAATCGAATATGTGAATTGCTAATGAATTGGCTGATTTTAAAAATGGCAAGTTTGAAGTCACTTTTATAGCAAATGGAGCAACACCACCTGCTGGAAATTGGAGACTTCATTGTTTGAACAACAAATCGAACATCGGTTATTAGTTGTCATGGAATCTAAGGACACATTGGTTCACTAATAAACTGAAAACTAATTATCAGTTAAGGGCCCAACGTAAAATTTGCCCAAAAACATAAATAAACCACCATGCCCATGCCAAAGCCGAGGCGAGCTGGCGCACATGTGTGGTGTATTTAACAATGTCTATATCATAGTATATAACCAGCTAAAAACACTACTCACACTAGATGTGGACAAAAGTATTTTTAGCTCAAAAGTCCTTATGATTCAGTAAGAGTTAGCTTAGAAATATTAATGATTTAATCATTCGAAACCATTAAGGCTTATTTTCAAACAATCCTCACATGAATGATAAAAGCGCGAGTTCTCAAAAGTACATGGAATAATGCCACATCAAGATAAATAGTTATTCCCTTCGAACCTTTCCTAATAAAAGAGTATCAGAGTTATTTATCTAATCAGTTAAATATTTTATCTTGAACATGTCAGTGTTGATGTAAAACCAATCCATAAATTTAGCATAGCCTTATCCTCATTTAGATCTTATTCTCGGTTGTGTTCGTTTTGGCATTGAACAATTTTTTGTTCTCTAGAGATTTCAGCCTAATAAAAATCTTAGAGCCAACCTAATTCAAACTTACATAGGTGACCACTTCTATAAAAAAAAAAAAAAAAGGTACCCTACCGTACTCGATCCACTTTCATTTTTAAGATATAAAAGACATTAAAAACATCATTATTGCGAATCCAATTGATCACAGTAGGTTTGCACTTGGTGTTTCATAGAAGTGGAAAAATAGTTAGACTCTTAAATGCTTAAAAGTGAATTATCCATAACTAGTTGTCCTTTTGAACTAAGTTTGTGGGATTTCTAGTCGCTTAGTAAGGTTTTCATATATAATAATTCATGAGTATTAGGTTTTAATCTTATTCCATTTGAAGCACAGTCTATGCCCTTTCTAGATAAACCTTTAGTAAATGGGTCCGCTAGATTATCTTATAATTTCATAAAATCAATGGAAACTATTCCATCAGAGAGTAGTTGCCTTACTATACAATGTCTTTGATGAATAAGTCAAGACCTACCGTTGTACATAAAATTGCGAGCTCTGAATATGAATGCTTGATTGTCTAAATCTATGCCTTTGGCTGATACTAGTTGCAACCATAGCGGAATATATTATAGAAATTGGCAAAGTCATTTTGCTTTTACCCCAGTTTTGTCTCAAGCTATAAATTTCATCGTGGATTTAACTATACATGTGATTTAGAGGATTTCCAAGATATGGCACTACCTGCATGCCATAGTAAATTTGTAACCACTAATTGCTTTTTATTTCTTGTGAATAAAAAATCCAATTTGCATCACTATATCCCTCAAGGACACTAGGGTATCTACTGTAGTGCAACACACATTCTAAAGTATTTTGCAAAATACCTTAAGATTTTAAGTTTTGCATTTTAGTGTTGCTACTAAGATTACATGTATATCTACTTAGTCTGCTCACAACATAAGTTGAAAATATTATTTGTGAATTAGTATAAAAAATATTAGTTAAGCTTGTAAAACGAATATAGATTGAGCGGAAAATTATTGTAAAAATGTATTGACTAAATTATAAAGTCATGCATATTGGGTTATGAGTAATCAATGAAAGTAGGTAATTCAAATGTGACCGTGACGACTCAACCAAAGGCAAAAAAAATTTCATAGGACACATCAATCCTTGCATCAGTCCATGCATTTATCTATGCATCAGTCCATGCACTGTTCCATGCATAAGATGGAAAGAAGATATCAAGTCATTCATTCAATTCAAGAGACCGAAAGATATGAAAATCAGTCAAACAATGTTAAAGCTTGAAGAAGACAAGTTCAAGATGGTTGAAGTTCAAGAATTGGACAACGCCAAGTGGAATTTGAAAACAGAACAAAAATAACTTATGGATGACCAAATTTCAAATGAAGTGTCAAAAACTATTTGGAGGAAAAAATGTATGGAAACCAATATTTGAAGTTTGAATTTGGAATGTCCTCTCACATAATAATGAATACTCTCTTAAATGTTTTTTTTTTCTTTTTACTTTGGACATGCCCATGTACTTAAAGGAGACATTCATGTTAAGTACAATGACATGTGACCAAGAGAAATCTTTCGTTTTCAAAAAAAAGTTGTATGGGCAAGGCAAAGTCAATTTCACTCCTGAAGTGTTACTATCAAGGTTCTAAAAATTGCTAGGCAGGGGGCTAGAGCCAAAAGGCCTAGGCGGGTTTTATTTTTGGTATTAATCATGTTTTACATCTCAAGACTTGTGAGACCACACAGCTGGGAGGTGAATCATTTCATTTGCTTATCCTATCTTTGATTATATTATTGATGCAGGTCTAAGAGATTATTTTGAACACGAAGTTAATACAAGGTGTTTATTACCTTTGCAATTTTCAGTAAAAGTTATTCAACGAAAAAAGAATTTCAAAAAGAGACTATTCATCGCCCTCTAGTCTTGCTCATCATATCTTAAGACACTCGTGAGTGATACTTTTGTCTTACCACTGTACTTTCGTTTCGTATCGAAGCATACCATTCACTTTTATTGAGCAGTCAAGATAGGTATACTGTACTAGACGCTAATATAACAATTGTTTTTTTTTTTTTAAAAATTTAAAAATCTCTGCTATGGAGAAGCAACTATGGTATGCCAGACCTTAATTGCTTGTCCCAAAACGGGATATAATAACAAATTGGTAAGGAAAAAACATAAACTAGACAAATATATCATCTAGATTGACCAAACCCCTATATCAATGCCTGTACTTGCTATTACTTTTCTTCATTCTAGATGATCTTCGAGGAAATACCTTGAAGTCTTTGAAGTAGTCATGGTCCATATTGTTTTCTGTTGACATATTCCTCTTATCAATCTTTTCATTAATCGAATGTGATCCGTCTTTAAACCTGCCACTATTCTTGACCTAATGGTGTATTCATCCAAATCTTCTTCATCCGAACTGATTTCATCCGAAATGTCAGTATCGGTCTCCAGTTCAGTTTCACTGTTAACGTTACGAACCAAATAGTTAATATGTTTTATATAACAGGGTTATTCACTTGGGGTTTTCCTAGTGATGAATCAATCTACCTTGTGAAAGGTGTGTTACAGGTCAACTTTTTGCACGGGTTGGAAACTGGTATCAGATGTTGCCTATAAATCCTTCCTCGATCTAGAACATAGCTAGAAATTGAACATGCTCTAGGATAGGCGAGGAGTGTACCTGCAATAAGTCAGAACAAGCAAAAAGTTGCTAGTACTAAGTTCAATTACATACTTGTAACTATAGATGGAGTCTACATTTATAGACTAGATTGTACTAGTTGGATGATATTGGGACTCTCGGCATCATGCTTCATGCATAAAACACCATTTGTTTAAACACATAATCAATTTTTATTCAATTAAGCATCTATGGGATCGTAAGAAATAGAGGAGTTTGGCTCCAATCTCACTTGGAATTAATTTGGACTCTGGACAGTTATGTAATCAATTATCCAGTTTAATAGGACTTATGACAAATTTGGTTGTTTCCCACTGTGTTTGGTGCATTTACTGGAACTGGGACGTAGTTAATTTATGTAGGTCTTCTAACCAAAATATGGATTGTTTATGTCCTCTATGGGTGTTGGGTCGTTTTGAGGTGTGTGTGTACACAAAGTGGTGGAACATAGCAGTAAGAGTAAGTCTAGGCAGCCGGGTTCGGTAGTCGCTTTTGGTTTTGGTTTTATTTTTTACATTTTTTACCTCTTCTCTTTAAAACACAACCACAAACACCATCTATAAGAGAAGTGTAAAAAAGCTAAAACTTAGCCCAAAAATAGCTACCCAACCTGGCTGCCTAGAATCGTTATAACATTAAACATGATGCCGACAACAAATTAGTGTGGATCCCAATATAGACATCAAATATCAAGGTTATTGTTAGGAATCTAGTCTCTCTGCAATACACTTGTTACCAATATATATATATATATATCAAAATGAAATAAAGAGTCATGGCAAGAATTGAATTCTTTATTCTTAAATGGCGGAGAGTCGAATGCTCCTAGGATACAACTTACCTTTCTATTTGATTGCGGGCATATTGCTCATACACACAACACATGGTGTATACACGTGCCCTTTCGTGTTCTTTCAGGGCAAGTTTTGTGAATAGAATTATTTACTTTTTTTTGCTGATAAATAAAATAAATAAATAAATAACCAACAAAACGGAGCGGCATAAACATCTCAAAAAAATAGTCTACTCTGATAAAAGGCACATTGGACCTTCTAATTAGATTGATGTTAGCCTGATTATAATCATTCAACTTAGTTGACTATGTTCATATAACAATCACACAGTAAAAAATTAATGATTATTTTGATTTTGGGGTTCATTTGATTTATTATAATGGACCTTGGGTCTGTGTTGTAAAGTATTTTGTTTGTCTTAATATGTTTTGGAAAACAATTTCGGTCTGGATCAGATGACTCACCTTGACCGAACCATTCATAGAAATAGGTTACATACAAAGAACTACAAAATATATGAGCCCTACAAGATGCATGCAAACTGTAAAATATACAACAAGACCAGAAGACTTACAAGAGCTACAAAGCATGGAAATAGTGGTCACTGAAACTAGAATCTTTTCTAGAACCCAAACTCACCCTCAGGGTGTGTTTGGTTGGATGAAATCCTATGTCATGAGAATTCATGAGAGAACCCCTACATTTAAGGTTAAATTGATGTATATGAGAATCACACTCCTTGGTCCCCCTGAATATGAGAATCACACTTGATCCTCTAAGGCATGTGATTTTCATGTTCATGAGACATTCATTCCCACTATTCATCACAAATTTTAATGGTGGACGTAAAGTAATACATCAATTTAGTCTTAAATGTTGAAATCCCTTCATGAATCTCATTGCATAGGATTCCATGCAACCAAACACACCCTCAATTTCACGGAAACATAAGCATGTTATGCTGTGATATATAACTCACGGCTTTTGTTGTGTATATAGCATGTTATGCTGTGATATATAACTCAACCGATGGCATGAAAAAACACTCACCAATCTAAGAGATGTTGTGTATGACTTCGCAAAATACTATGTTATTCATTGAAATGCAGTTAGATCTGTCCCTGATCTCACAAGTTATGAACAAACTTTGGCATCCATAAAATTAATATAGGAACAAATATGGCACAAATGTGGTATTTTCATTATAGAGTAAAGTTCTGCACATGGAGGTATCGTACAAAGAAAAATACATAGCTGACATAAATCAATGCAACTAGAATCGTTTGGCAAGTGTTCTTATCTAATTTATTTTTGAATGGAATGAACAAAAATCTCTTACTCATAATTGATGGAGAAAGTAAGGACTTATTAGAGAAGAAGCCTCCAGGTTGCTGCTGCAATTTTGTACAGCGCCACTAATGATTCAGGGGTCAGCCCAGCACAATGTGGAGATAGTACCACATTATCCATTTTGAAGAGCTCTTAGGCACTTGAGGCTCGCTTTCAAACACATCTAGACCCGCACCTCCAATCTCTCCTTGCACCAGAGACTGCACCAATTCCTTTCTCATCAATTAAAGCCCCACGTCCCAAATTAATCACTATGCCATCCTTCCCTAAGGCTGACAAGACATCCTTGTTAACTATGTGCCAGGTTTCATCATTTAGCGCACAACAGAGGATGAGAACATCACTATTAGCAGCAAGATCATGGACATTTGAATAATAAGGAAATGCCACAGATGGTTTCTTCTTCCTTGAGTTGTATGAGATACTACAGCCAAATGACATAAGCCCTTTTAGCGACTTCTGAACCAATGCTTCCCAGTCCAACGATCCCTGCTCTCTTGCCCCTAACTGCATTCACCATGAAATATTTGAATTAGAAAGCTTGTTATGGCTCAAATTCAATGATGATTAGTGAAACCAGTACATGGTAGTATACTTTCTAATACAGCATTCGACATGCACGAGTTATATGAAAACAAGAAGTTGGTGTTGTCACTTTCTCATCGCCCAATATGAAGATTGTATTACGTTTCTTGGAGCATATAGTATTTCACGCCCAGAATGCCTAAGGTTCAATGATGCTGTCTGTCTCAATAATCGGGGTCTAGCACAAACTACTAGGTGTCTGAAATTTTGGAAATTTTGGCTTTCATCAGCATTCTTATGATCATACTCAATAATGAAATTCAAGTGACAAAGCCAAACATTAAACTGTATGTACTCAGTCACTTACGTTAAGTATGACTTGATTTCTGTGAAAACACAAGCAAATTAGATAGATCACAATAATCCAATGCTGACAAACAATGGCAGACCCAGGATTTTAGTCGCGGGGGGGGGGCGGTGGGGGGGGGGGGGGGGGGAGCAAAATGGTAAATAATTATTAGTTGATAATAGTAGTTATTAGGGCTGGGCTGGTTAACCGGCCCTAATTGCCAAAACCGAAGACCAGACCGAGCTTTAAAATGTTGAATTTTTGCGGACCGAACCCGGACCGGATGAGGCCGGTTAACTGGGTCTCGGTTAACTGATATTTCGGATCGGGCTCGATCGGTCTTGTTCCAATCCATTTTTCAACCTTTTTTTCTCCTTTCTCCCCTTCTCCCCTCACTCTCCCTTGCCCCTCCATTTTCATTTGCAATCTACAACTGCAAACAAGAAAAACAATGGCAGCTGGCCTCGCCTCCGCTACTGCCACCACCCTTATCTTTTCTCTTCTCGCTCTCTTCCACCCTCATTTCGTTCTTTAATTCCTTCTTCCTTTTATCTGTAATCTTAGCAAACAACTCAACACCCATATTAGTCCTACAAAATCAATTTAAAACTCCAGAATTCAGAGAAACATATTGATATTGCAAGTAATGCTTGATGACCAAAAGTCAATTATGTTAGAAAAATAAATAAACAAGATCAATAATAAGAACAATTATTACAAACTGCAGTTATTTGTGTCATATTCTCCGCTACTTTGAAAGGCAAAATCTGAAGAAAAAACAAAAGAAGGACAAAAAGCAAGAAAGAAGCAGATCAAGTTAGGTTCTTTAAGCTTTCCAAATCAAAACTCGTCATTTCCACCTCCATTTCTTTTTGTTGTGATGGTTTCTGGGATTCTCTTGGCTCATCAGATCTGCAAGTCCATCTAGAACAAATAATTGACAAGTTCACTGTTTGCAAGAGGTGTAACAGCCATGCGAGCAACAACGAAGGTGATGGGGTTCGAAATCAGCGGCGACCAACGAGGCGCCACCGTGAGTCACCCAATTGAAGTTGTTCGTCGTTGCACGCACACTCACCCTGCAATCGGCCTTCGTTTCTCTCCATCTCTCTCTGGAGTCGAGCCGGGCCGGTTACCCGACAGGCTTCAGAAATGGAAACCGAGGAACCAGAACCGAAA